>MJUU01003275.1:32293-80145 GCA_002080025.1 Modiolus philippinarum | reverse complement strand
CTGAAAAGGAAATGACCTCCAATACAGTGATGGGGTAAACTGATTGTGAGTTGGACGCTTTTATTTGAAACCAACTGCCCTTCGAAGAACACAATTTCTAACCAATCAAAATGAGTCCTACAGTAAAGTATAAACCCTGATTGGTAATTTCCTGTCTTTTGAGGCCCGAATAATTTGTTTTACCCGATTTATACAGTCTGTGCCTTTAGCCACTAGCCCTACGCCCGAGACTAGTAAAATCAGTCTCGGGCTAGTAAAAATTTGAAGTCACTAGCCCTCGGGCTATTGAAAATTGTACCTTATTTACAAAGAATCTTCTGTAAGGGCTAGTGAAATTTAGTTCAGACTAGTACAACACGGGACCTTACTAGCCCCTTAGGGCTAGTGAATGAAAAAGTTTTTGACACAGACTGTTTAAACACGAAACTGTAAAATTTCCAAACTTGACATGGAGTCGGACAAAAATGATCGTAACTCGGACACCTTACTTTTGGAGCCATTTTTTCGTGTTTTATCAATATTTTACTATAATAAAAGTAACAAAGTATTGTTGATTATACATTTTAGTGCTTAAATTTGCTTTGTTTTGCTGTCAACAATATTACCTTTTATTATTTTTGAAGTGATTTCTAAGGGTTCCTAAAGTGATCACTTTGTCGGACTCAATATCAATGCGAAATATACAAAAACTTTCACCACATGTTCAACGAGCTATAGAAAAATCAGCTTTCTTTGCAGACGGGTAACAGTTAGGGACCGACCATTTAACCTGAAAGGGGGGTCTATGTTTTTTTTTTCCTACAAAATTTTCTGAATCCGATTTTGTGTGAAAAAAATATGTTGGCTGCAAAATTGATGAACAAAAATATTCTGAAGGAGAGTTTCTGCTTAAAAAAATAATGCTAATTTTGAAAAATAAAATTGTTGATACATGATTAAAAAAATACCCCCCCCCCCTTCATGTTAAATGGTTGGTCCCTTGTATTGTCCTCAACAGAAAGTGTCAGAGATTCTGGTGATACCAATGACGTTGTTGTTAAGACAAATATTCACATAAAACAGAGAAACGCTCTGAAATATCGCTTTCACAATTTTTGATTCATGATCATGTCCGACTTAGTATCAGTTTACCCTACTGTATTGTCTCACTTTTAAAAATGATATATTACATCCATTCAGTCATTCATCTAGGAATAAAGAATGGGCGTGTTTTGGGACAGCTGAGTAAGACAACTGATTCTCCATGATATCAGATTGTTGCCAGCTTTGTTTGAAATTAAAGGTAGGCTCAGGAAGTTGTGCCAAAAACAAGTCTGATCCATTCATCTTTGTTTAGTTGACTGGCAAACAGTGAAGTGATAATTCAACTTGATCGTTTTTCCCTGCGCCTACCTTGGCCTGCAGAGCACTTTCGCAAAAGTTATATCTGGTTGACCTGGACTTATCAATGAATCCTCCCAAAGTTTAACCAGAAATATCCTTTTTATACCTTTTGCAAGAAATTAATCATAATTATATGAAGAATCTTTCTGTTTTCAATTGTGTTAACAAATTGTCGTTGCCAATATACAAACATTCACAAACGAGATGCTGCACTACAGAATCTAGGTTGCTGATTGCTTCAGACATTGTGACATCCTAATTAAAAATGCCAATGAACTGGAAGACAAAGTAAACAATTTGGACTGTTCTGCAATGAAAAACTTTACTTTATTTTGATTTTCTTACACGGTTCGATTTCCAAAACCTTAAATTTAAGAACATTAACCATAAAAAATATTGTGTAGTCATAAAATAATTACGAAAACATTTTATAAAAATAGGATGAATCACATTGCCTGTTGATCCTTGGGAAAATTTGACACAAAACCTAATAAACTATTGTACAGAAATAGGAAATTAAAGACAATAAAAAGTTATCTAAAATTTGAAAGCTGGAATATGGTAAAATATGATCCTGCTTGCCAGCATATGAATTTGGGACGTTTTTACTTAATCCAAACATTTTTATACGCCCGTCTTTGATGGGATTTATTATGGTATACTGATGTCTGTCCGTCTTTACGCATCTTAATCGCACTGGAGATCGCTTTTACCATTTTTCTTTTAACTTTGCAGGAAGAATGCTCTCTTTCCTTTTTCTTTGGTACAGATTTTCCATTCCACAGTTTTGGGACCTTGAATATCCCCAAAATTCATGAAATGGCACTTTCTGTCCACACATTGTTCTTTAACATGAGAACCCTTTGATCACTTTTCGTGATACTTTGTAGGATTTTTAAGTACGTATACCATTGAAGACAACTCTCTATGTTTTTTTTTCCATTCCAGAGTTATGGAACTTGGAATCTATAGATCGCAAAAATCTGTAAAATTTAAGTCTTTATTATCCAATATCATAATTTTACAAAAAATCAATTATCTTTCTTCTTAAAGATACAGTACACACTGTCACACAGAGTGTTTCGGTTACAGAGCACTCAGGTCTGACATTTCGCACAGCATTAACTTCCTGTTGTTAATTACATATAAATATAAAACTAGCAAGTCATAAATGTCAGTGTAAACACCAGTATTTCACCAGAAATTGTCAAGTGTTTTCACTCTTGTCAGACCAGCATGCAGAGTGTTTTGAATTTTTTTCCCTCACCTGAAAAAAATTTATTACAATTTTTGGCCAATTTGGGTGTATTCTTTTAATTTGACAGCATTTCAATGATTTAACACAAATTAAATATATATAGAAAATATAAATTATAATTTGCCCATGCACTCCAAATTTTTAATGGATGAAAATCTAGGAATTATTTTATTATGGCCTTAGAGACTGTATTTTATAGACCCCTTACTTGGAAAACTTCAAATGTACCAATCGTAGCAAAAATATGAAAAAAATGCTCCCGTTTGTCAGAATCTCCCCATGACCCAATATATAGTAAGTGACCCCCTTGGAGCACACATTTTCTGTGTTTTGAATGGATCTTGATGGGGTTTAAGCAGTGCGGAGTTTGCCTCTTATGTAAAGTCAACTGGAAACAGGGTTGTTACAAAAAAGTGAGTTTAAAAATTGGGAAAAGGGTGTTGTGCGTGAAGTAGGAAACGCTTAAAAATGGAAAAGGGAGATTGTTCAAGAGTCTTCGTAAATATTGAATTGCACTATTAAGATTTACCTACGTCTTATTTCCTGCTTATTTTTAAAGCCAATCAAAGTTCCTGCATATAACCTGCTATAATAGTGAGTGAAATAGAGGGCAATTAGACCTTTTCTGGGAGTTTTTAAGCTTGGAAAATCAGGATTTGTATAATTTAATCCCATGATGTTTGGGAAATAAATGCACGGGATCAATATTTCATTTTTTTTTCAGTTCCTTTGTACTTTCGTAGTTCAGGATTTTACATGTTGTAAAAATAAACTTGGGATTCCCCCCAGATCTCCCTCATACAAGATCATATTTTCTTCTATATACATATTATACATGACAATGTGTCAGCTTCCATATATAAATGATTAATCTATCTGTTACCATTTGTCTATATTGGGGGTCTCGATGGGGGGTACCTTTCCCGAAATCCAGTCAATTTTTCTACACTTTCCCGTTTCACGGGCGGGAAAATATTTTACAAAAACTCTTTAAAAGGCTGCTTTTCCCGTTTCATGGGCTCAATTTTAACTAGTTCCCGCTTCACGCTGGACATCTTTTCCCGTTCTCACATGCACTTTTTCCCATGATCCTGTTTCCCGCTTGCTTAAAAAGGTCAATCCCGCTTCCCGCTTATACCCCATCGAGTCCCACTATATGAGGGTATGAATGCCCTTTATCGTTAACCGTCAAACGCCCGTTCTCACCTATCGTTAACGTCAAATGGGTCAAAAAATCATCTAAAATATATTAGCCTGATTCGTGAAATTACTGGAATTTTGTACCGTTATCGTTATTTGGAGAAAAAAAATTGTCATTCGTCAAAACAAATTTTTGTAGAAATATCTAGCAAATTTATCGTGAAGGCATAAATATTACCGTTAACGTCATTTTGCCTAATTTTTTACCGTTAACCGTCATCAGGATACCCCATTCCTACCCTCCTATATTCTCACCCTTATGAGCAGTTGCTCAGTACATTAGCAGATTCAGACATGTTGCACCCCATCCCACCCCTTTATTGAAAAGTGGAATTTTTCCCAGCAGGGGCATGCTCCTTGGTCTACTTAACATCGAGGATTGGACTCCTCCCCTTTTTGTCTTGCCTGTGACAAAAAGTCTCGAAAGCGAGACTTGGAGATAGCGTTTCTGGCAGCGGCAGTTTTATCGTGAATTTAAAAAGCTTATGTTGTACGTCTATAGTATAACTAAATACAGAAGTTACTGTGAATTTATTTTCTGCATATGTGCATTTCGACAACTTATGTCTCTTCAGTGCAGATATATATTTGATGTGCAGTTGCATCAGTATGGGTACAACTCGAATCCCTACTTAGGTCATGGCCCTGGCCCCTTAGTCAAGCATGATCACCTAAGGTTTTTAGTAAGCAGTTTGAACAGCCTGTACCAGTAGTCCTAGCCAATTGATATTTGACATACAGTTGCATCTTGATGAGTATGTACCCATTCCATGCCCAGATAATGGTCTTGACCTATTAGTCACGCATTAAATATCACCCTAAGTTTTTAGGAAGCAGTTTGTACAGCCTGTACCAGAAGTAGTAGTAAGTACTAATTCCATGCCCAGATGGTGGCCCTGGCCCCTAATTAGTCATGCATGAGTGATCCCATCATATTTATTTCTAAGGCTGCTACAGTAGCACAGTATAGGAACCTGTACGCCTAAAATATCTGTCTTACGGTTCTATCTGTAGGCTGTAGAACGTTTTTCGTAGAAAATCCACTTCAACAGAGTATGCCAGATAAGTTTTTCATGTTTTATTGTTAAAAATGAAATATTTCGTGTACGAAAAGGGGTTTATTATTCATCTAATAGACTGTCATATATGTCTTTATCCGTAATTGTGAATAAGTAAAAGCTGATTTCTTGTAATTAATGCCAATACATTGCGTTACAAAATATATTTTTCTCTGTTTACACGAAAAGCTAAACTTACATTGCTCACACTTCTTGGGGCAACTATAAAAGATGATTATTACTTTCGTGCCAAATTTCAACAGCATTTGTAGCTGCATTGCCAAGAAAATCGTTGTTTTAAAAATGAATTATGTAGGCTGTTTAAAGTAACTTTTATCACAGACTGTAAGTCTTACTTACGGTTGTTTTGTATGCTGTTTAACGAATATTTAACTACCTGATATATGAAAAACGCGGTAAAAAGTGAAATTTTAGCTATTTGCGATAATCAGTAAAGGGATATGGAGCACATGAGACAAAGTCTCTACAAATACATGGCAATAACAAGCTATGGAACAACGCTTTTATTGTTGTTCTTGACCTTGCGAGTTAGGGATGAGTTCGTGAATAAAATATTGTATCATGATAAAGCGATATAACGCAGGCGTATTGTGATACATATCAATACGTATCGTCTTCTGATTTCTCAATTTCATTACATTTGAAATCTTCTTCATTTTACTATTTTATGTGATAAAATAGTAAGATATTCTTGAGTAGGACAAGAGTGTTTATTTTCACGTAGCTAAATTATATAAATTTGTTTTTCCTTTATATGACTTTTTCATACCAAAACCAGTAATTTCAAGCATTTAGGTGGTACTGATTCTGAAATCTTAGCAGAAATCGAGGACGATAAGTATCGATACACTAGATTCCGTACCGATGTACAGAGTTTGTTGGACAATATCGCGATATATCGATATACCGGTGTATCTTTACACCACTATTGCGAGTCTGTTTTGGCAGAATGTTTCCGGTAATTCATTTCTCCGTGTGTATCTCTTAATCTGTAAATAATTTGAAGATATTACGCTTTGTCTTCCGCTATTTTGGACATGTTTTTAAAGTATACAACAATTTTGACCTTCCCCCTATTCATTTTACTTTTAGAAATCATATTGAAATTGTCGTGAGATATATCGATCATCGCCTCTGAAACTGCTGAAGCAAACTGTAATAAGATGGCGTATGCAAGGTCTTTCACAATTTACTGATTTCTTTTCAATATATTCACAAACCTGGCTCTCACTGCAGATTTTACCCTTTGAGATTATCTTGATCTGACCAAAACATCCGCTGGCTGACCAAACTTGACAGGTAAGTTGTATGGAAGGTATGTAGTTTAGTTCCTCTCATGCTACAAACACACAAGACCACCAGACGAAAAGAAATTACAAAAAGGGCAACCGATATGGTACAAGCATTTTGTAATATTGTCTATAGAGGTCTATAGACAATTGAATTCCTATCAATAAGCAGTGTATTCTTATTATTATTTAATGTATACAAGCACGAATTGATTCCGTTACTTTTGTAAGACTATGCAGGTTTACACAAGTGTACTTTACTACCAGAAAGAGAATTAATTTCACATGTTAAATCACCGGCGGATAGTGGGATCCCAATGAGTTTCCAGAAAAAAGGGTTTCAGGCCATTTTTTGTCAGTTTTGCGTAAATTTTGCACGGGATTTAAACTTTTATCCTTAAAAGGCTGAGGGTTCCAAGGGTTGGATCCACCAATGTCACTAAATGGAACACCATCAAAATTATCCGATATATTAAAGTATTACAGCACTTTCATAACTTGTTAAGAACAAAAACAAATAAGTCTGCAGTATTCAACAGAAGAGCTTAATTAAGACAAAACAGATCAAAATCCAACCCTTGATTTTTTTAAGATTTGGTTTTTATTATTTATGATCAGTTTAAAGAGGTGGGGTCACTTACTCGTAATTCTATTTCCTTCAGTATACCAGTTTTTGTGAATGTATTAAATCTTTGCCAAAATTGTGTTATCAGGTCATCCGTTATAAGATAAGAAAATCAATTCAAATGCATTTGAAAGATTCAGCCACTGAATTTGCCATTTCATTGCAATTTTGACAGATTTGGGCAATTTTTGTTAAAATTTGCTGTATAGTACATACAGAACCAAACTATACTAACAGTCTTTTGGAAGGGCAAATGTTTATACACTCGCAAAAAATGGTTTTGGTTCTCGGTGTCCTTCAAATACTGTAAAGTGGCTAAAATATAGAGAAAATGTTATTTACAGCCATCTTCGGCTGCTTACATGTAAAAAAACATACACGCGTGGCATATATTAATTTTACTGATTCGAAGTACAAATACCAGAGACTACCTTACACGATTCTACGACAACATGTGAGATTATTCTGAAAATATCCCAAGTTGTGAACAAAATTCACGGCTTTATGTCCCTATTTCTTTATTTTAAATGTAATCTAATACAGTCTATTAGCCCTAAGTTATAATTCAAAGTTATATATCCTGCCATTTTTTATGTTTTTTTTTTAAATGTATTTAGATATTTTTTTTTGCGTGCTTCTATGATGTAGTGAAATATTTCTTCGAAACAGTAAAAGTTTCATTCACAAAGTAACAAAAATGTCTGCTGACGCGGTCCATTTAAGTACAAAAGTAACATATAACACTTCAAGTTGCAAAAACATAATAAAATTGCATGGTACGGCTAAATACTGCTGATTTCAATAAAAATAATACGTCAGTCAGCCTACAACCGTTTCCTTGATAAGACAGTAAACAGACTTACAGTACTACCGTAGACAGTATACAGTCGACAATTTTATTTAAATGATATTTTCGCTATCAAAAAGAAAGTGCATATGATTATCTGTCTTTGTATATGCAGTTAATGATACAATATACTAGCTATATAACTATAAAGACTGGTACGCACACATAAGCAAAGAAATAGCTCTATTTCTGTTTTATGACTGTTTATTTCACGTTTGAATATAGATTTTTGAATTTGAAATCAACAGGCTACTTGTAAATAACATCATCTTCGGATACATTAATCATTCATACACGTTGGGCGAACTTTACAAACTTCAAAAAATTCCTAAGCCATTGACAAATGTAAAAAACTTACCGGACATGTATGCTGTTTCACATGTTTACCTGTAAAAACGTTCTACAGCCCACAGATTGAACCGTAAGACTGATATTTCAGGCGCACAGGTTCCTATACTGTGAGTAGATCAATGTGCAAAGGGGCGGGCAAGACATATCCTGTGTCCACAGTTTATTGGGTAAATTGTTAATTGAGTGCCCCGACTTGCGCCGCCGATGTACAATGTATCCTACCAGACTTCATTAAAAGATCAAATTGATAATCGATCACTTATCGATAAAAATCGAACAGTAAATCGATTGAATAGTTCGTCTTATCGAACATTTACCAATCAAACTCTTTGAGGACTTTCACTGATTATTTTGATGGATAAGTGATCACTGAAATATGTGATCGATAAGTGATCACTGAATTTTGTGATCGATAATTATAAGTGATCACTGAAATTTGTGATCGATAAGTGATCACTGAAATTTGTGATTGATGAGTGATCACTGAAATTTTCCTTTAACTTGAGATAATGTTAAGTACCATCAGTAACAGTTATGTACATGTAAATTGATTAGTCAAGATACCATAAAACAATTTAGATGGCTGATGTTAATTTTGTGTTATTGCACAACTTAGCATTAATCAATCAGAAATTGATCACAAATTTCAAATCAAAATCATTGGTCAAACTGCTCAGAGAGTTTGATAGATATATGTTTGATTAGTCAAACCAATCAATCGATTACCATTCGATTTTTATTGAAGAGTGATCCACAAGTTAAGTCTGGATCTTACAGAGGAAAAGAAGGTTCATCGTCGAGAAAACTAAGCCACTTACACGCATTTGGGAACAAACAAAACTTCTTAGATTATTGAATGACACAGACAGACATACATGTACATTTTGTCTACATTTAACATGTTGAAACCAATTCCTATTCAGTTGTTGGACCCATGATTGTTGATGATTATTGTGTACTGCAGATGTAGGATTTTAATATCAAACCATTCAACACTCACTGAGTTACCATTTATAATTCCATGCACATTCCCAATTACTTTTTCAGTTCATTTAATTGATCAGATACATGAAAACAATTCATATGCACTGCCTACTGACGAGTCCCATTTCATATGAGTATTTCCAATTTTCATAAAGGGGACGAAACTCACAAGGCCAAACCGACACAAAAAGGGTAAATGTTAACACAGATTAATTCATATTTTCAATTAATATTAATGTATTATGATGCAGTTTCTCTTTTTGTCAATCTCAGATTCAGTCAATATGTTATGTGAGATAAGTACTAGAGCTATACAAAATGTATACATGTAAATTTAAAAGTACATGTATATAAACATGATAAATAACATTTAAAGTGACTACTACACTGCATTATATTGTTATTTTGAGTTTGGCGTTACATTTGTAAGACACTGTGATGTCAACATGGCCTTGGGGGTCTAGGCATAGACCAAACACCAATGAACCTCAATTAGCAATTAAACCCAACATGCCCAAGTTTTTATATGTTAAATATCTGACTGTTATTGATGTTTAACTGCCCTTCGGTAAGAAGTGCAATTATTTTAAACAAATTATTTTTATTACACTTCCTGTACATATGCTGTTAATGCTTTAATACTGTCCAGAGTTTTCAATTTTTATACCCCCACTCCCAACATGCCTGAGGAGGGGGTATACTGTTTTGCCTCTTTCCGTCCATCCGACCGTCCTTCCGTCATACATTATTTTTGTTGCATTATTTCTCTGCACATACCAATCACAGCCACTTGCTATTTGGTGTGGTGCTTTAGTATTGAGTCCTGTACTGTCCCTCCCCTTTCTGGCCATATTGAATCACAACTTCCTGTTTACAGATTTCTAGCCTTTTACTTTTCATTTCCTTAATTGGACTTTTTTGCCGCACCTTCCTCAGCAACCACACATGACAGCCACTTGATATTTGGAATGTTGCTTCAATACGGGGTCCTGTATTATTGCACTCCCTTTTTGGGGGCATATCGAAGCACCACTTCCTGTTAACCAACTTTGGGTGTTTTTGTCTTGCCCGCGGCGAAAGTCGCGGAAAACGAGACATATGCGTACAAAGTATGGCGGCAACAGTACCTATAACTGGTAGGTAAATGATATTTGGTATATAGGTTGGTCTTGTGTAGTACATGAAAGTCTGCTAGATGGCTTTTGTCTGTGACCTCAATTTCATGGTCTATTGAGCATGTTCAGTTTTTGTGATTAGGTCATTTTCTCAGAAACTATAAGTGTTAGGTCAATGATATTCGGTATATAAGTTGGTCTTGAGTAGTATATGACAGTCTGCAATTCAGCCTAAAGCCTTTTGTATGTGACCTCAATTTCATGGTCTAATGAACATGTAAAGTGTTTATTGTTAGTTTAGATTCTCAGTAACTACAAGTTGTAGGATAATGATATATTGTATGTAGATTGGTCTAAGGTAGAACATGGCAGTCTGTCATACGGCTTTTGTCCTTGACCTCAATTTCACGGTCTATTGAGCATGTTCAGTTTTTGTGATTAGGTAATTTTCTCAGTAACCATGAGTGTTAGGTCAATGATATTTGGTATATACATGTAGGTTGATCTTGATGAGTATTACCGGGTACATGACGGTCCAGTGAGCATGTTTTGGGGATTTGGTCATTTTCTCAGTAACTATAAGTGGTAAGTCAGTGATATTTGATATATAGGTTGGTCTTTGGTGTTACATGACGGTCTGCTGTATGGCTTTTGTCTGTGTCCTCAATTTCATGGTCCAGTGGTCATGTTAAGTTTCCCAGTCTCTATCAATGTAAGTTCAATAATATTTGGTATGTGGGTTTGTCTTTAATTGAACACGACAGTCTGCTATTTAGCTTTAGCCCTTGACCTCATTTTCATGGTCTAGTGAACAGGTTTTGTTTTTCAGTATCTATC
This sequence comes from Modiolus philippinarum, assembly GCA_002080025.1. Lineage (NCBI taxonomy): Eukaryota > Metazoa > Mollusca > Bivalvia > Mytilida > Modiolidae > Modiolus > Modiolus philippinarum. The sequence goes on along the minus strand of MJUU01003275.1, from coordinate 69,177 downwards.
AGTGTTAGGTCAGTGATATTTGGCATTTTGGTTTTAGGTGATACATGACAGTGTCCTTTATTGCTTTTTCTTATTTAGTCAGTTTGAGTTTTCACATCAATTTTGTGACCATGTAGGGACGGGCAAGACATCAATTTGGGTCCACACTTGTATAACATAATGAAAACACTTCTTGTTTTTCGAATTTGAAGAAATTAAACTATATTGAGACATTGAGAATGTTGGTGTTGCCAAGGACGGATGAAATAAATAAAAGAAGTCATATTAGATATGACTTATCTCCCACATGTATAGCTCTGTCCTTAGCTGAATTTTGGCTTTTCTATTTAGATCTTTTTAGATATTTGTTCTCTGTCAGTTTTACATGTTTTCGATTGATGGACTTCAAAATGTTTTGGTTTAATCTGCACTGATGAGACAAAATATGTATAAATGCGCATATGCAGAAAATAAATTAACAGTAATATCGGTATGTTTGTTATTTGACTGGGCCGATGCCTCTGCTGACGGAATGTAGGTCCCCGAGGGTATTCACCAACCCAGTAGTCAGTACTTCGGTGCTTACCCGAAAATCGATTTTATTTACACTTGCAATATCAAAATTTTACAAAAATTTTGTTTAAAACGAAGGAGTATCTCCCTCGTGCATAGCTCTGTTCTTAGCTGAATTTTGACCTTTCTATTAGATCTTTTTGGATATTTGTTCTCTATCAGTTTTTACAGTTTTCGGTTAGTGGACTTTCAAATGTTTCGGTTTAATCTGCACTAATGAGACATAAGTTGTCGAAATAAGCATATGCAGAAAATAAATATGACTTATCACCATGTTACATTTCGAGGCGACGAATCTTACATAGTTTTTAAAATAAAGAGTGCTGTGCGGCAGTTCGTGTAAGCATAAATAAACAAACGAGTTAAAATTCTTGTCGAACTGCGATAAAGGTAAAGCAAAAAATATATACACATATCAAATATAAAAGATTAAAAAACAAGCAGACAGAGGTAGTTTTTACGTCACGCTCAATATAAGTCAGATCAAATTTTCATGTATAGTTATATACTGTTTTTTATACAGATGGTCTTTGTGGAAGTCTCCACACTGATAATATACTTGCTTTCATAGAGACTTTCAATCGTTCATCATAGTACCGTTTGAGAGTTAGAGAAATTAACTCGTACTACTGACTTATTATTATTTATTACTTAGAAGTAAGAAAATGCTATTGATCAATCTGCAAATTGACCAAATTTTCAAAACCATGTAAACAACTTGCAGTATGACGGGTACCACGCGTGGCGCAGATCATGCTTACCTTTTTTGGATCACCTGATGATATCTCTGTTTGTTAGGATTCAAGACTATTAGTGACTTATTTTTATGGCATTTGTACTGGTTTTTACTTGTGTATTGACTCATCGTTAATTTTGTTGTCTAATTGTTTATCAGTTTAGGTTGCCATACCTTTTTGATTTTATGATTTTATGTCAATTGCTTCGATATTCACTTTGGAAATTTATCCACCACTAAATTTGGTCTTCTTTATATATTGTTATCTTGTCTCGTGTATATTTACTCCATATACGTTCACTTTGTTTATGTATACTGAAGTTCGTCTCTCTTGGAGTTGGTTACTGATTGCCCTACTAGAAGAGTATAATCTCCATTTTTCTTACGCATATTTATCTATGTATCAATCTGTATTTTTTTTAAACATATATATAATATTTTCAGCAATATAATATGAAAATGGCACTGCCAAAAAAGCGAGCTCAGCTTCCTTACAGTATAATTTTCCGTCCTTATCGAATTTCGTTTTTGATTTATACAACTGTTTTAAGATGTCATAAATTGTCAAATTGCATGGTTTTTAATATCTGATTATGATCGATTATAGATTGGTGCAATATGGGTACACTGTACAGTTTGGGTACTTCCACGTTAATACCTGAGCAATATTAAATTTATAGGATAATTTACGTTGATTAAATATAATATAGCTTGCCATACATTAAATCAACTGTGAAATTTCCGGAATCAGCATACAGTACACACATGATGTTTCAATTTCTGACACTTTCCACAGTGTAAGCGCAAACTAGAGGCTTCCAAGAGCATGTATAGCTCACCTGATGCATATTACTAAATTTGCTTGAAATCCAATGAAAGTTATAGGAGAATTAGCGTCCACAAACTTAATCTATGACAACAAGATGGGAGCAGTCAGAAACGACAGCTAATACCCTCGCCTGTAGCAATTTAATTTCCAAATTCTGTTAAAGTTTCAAAATATTAATTCTCAAAACCAGCTATGAACCAGCTATGAACCTTAAGACAGACAATAACCCGAGTTATTGAAGCATAAAATGTAGGTCAGGGTGACTCGATTATCATCTGAATCAGCATCACTCTCAAAGACGCATCCACTGACCTTAGCTGATTGATGTGCCTCAAGTAGTTTCTCGGATGTGAATCTTGCAGCAAACCATAACCTGAGTCATGAAAGCATAAAAATGTAGGTCAGAGTGACCCAAATATCATCTGAAGCAGCGCTAGCATCACTCTCCAAGATGCATCCACTGACCAAAGGTGATTGATGTAGTATCTCAGATATGAACCTTAAAATAAACTATAACCTGAGTCACTGAAGCGTAAAATGTAGGATGACCAAATTATCATCTGAAGCAGCATCACTCTCTTAGACGCATCTACTGACCAGAGATGATTGACGTGCCACATGTAGTTTCTCAGATATGAACATTAACACAAACATTAACCTTAGTCATGCATCCCTCCAAGTTTGATAGAAACATACAGAGCCATTTATCGTGAGTTGAGGATAATGGAGGCATATCCTTAGACTAGTATAAACTAAAATGACAAAGTCCAAAAACAGCATAGAATCTGGAAAAAACAAAATTAAAGAAAAACAAAATGCATGGTGCACATCATCAATGTATACTGAAGCATTCCTGCCAGTTTGGTTGAAAAGTGCCAAGCAGTTTAGGAGGAGTTGCGGATAATGGAGACGTACCCTAAAGATTTCAGTAAGCTAAAATGACAAAGTCCAAAAACAGTGTAAAATCTGGAAAATACAAAATTGAAGAAAAACAAAATGCATGGTGCACATCTTCAATATATACTGAAGCATTCCTGCAAGTTTCGTTGAAAAATGCCGTACAGACGGACAGTGATCCCTATGTGTTTGTCCTGCACTAGGTGCAGGCGACACAATAAAAGAATATCAAGGTTTTTAATAATAAAGACGAAATTTACGTTTTTTCCCGAAAATTCAAAGTTCCATAACTTTGGAAAAGAAAAAAATGATCTTAAAAAAGGTTTTCTTCTGTCATACTCGATAATCTTGCAAAGTTAAAAGAAAAATTCAGCATTATCCGGTTAGACTGTGACGTGTGGACGGAAAATGCCATTTTATACATTTCTGGGATATTGAAAGTCCCATTTTTGTTGATGAACGGATGAACAACGGTATACCATAATACGTCCCGACAGCTCGAACTAAAGTTATTAACCAGAGACATAAATGTCTTCAGATGACTACAGCACCGTACCATATACATTCTTAAAGTTTCTAAGGTCGTCACAGGAAGAGGTTACAAAACTGAAAATAAATTACACAAATGAACTTTAAAATAGAAACTTTCTTGCACAGCAACAGAATATGATTAAACTAGAAAATGTGATCTGCTGATCAAAAGATACCCCTGCCTATTAGCCAATGGTAGTGATTGCACTTGACTTACAAAGTATACAATGTATATGGGTTTACAAATTTCCTTATTCTGAAACTTGCAATATTTAATTTTCTGAAAATTTTGTTACAGAATTTCAAATGAGATCTTATACAAAAATGCATTGGTGTTCCACGGAACACTTGTGTCGCCTGCACTATATATATTTAAGAATTCTTGTGTTCAAAAGGGAGTTGCACATCTAAATTATATACTGAAGCATGCGTTCCTCTGAGTTTGATAGAAAAATACAGGGCCATTTATTAGGAGTTGAGGATGATGGAGGCATATCCTTAGACTCCAATAAACTTAAATGACAAAGTCCAAAAACAGCCTAAAATCTGCCAAAAACAATAAAGACTAAATGCATGGTGCACATCTTCAATATATACTGGAGCATTCCTGCTAGTTTGGTTGAAAAGTACCAAACGGTTTAGGAGGAGTTGCGGATAATGGAGACGTACCCTCAAGACTACAGTTTGCTAAAATAACAAAGTCCAAAAACAGCAAAAAATCTGTAAAAAAACAAAATTAAAGAAAAACAAAATATATGGTGCACATCTTCAACATATACTGAAGCATTCCTGTAAGTTTGGTTGAAAAGTGCCAAGCGGTTTAGGAGGAGATGCGGATAATTGAGACGTACCCTCAAGACTCCAGTTTGCTAAAATGACAAAGTCCAAAAACAGCATAAAATCTGTAAAAAACATAATTAAAGAAAACAAAATGCATGGTGCACATCTTCAACATATACTGAAGCATTCCTGCAAGTTTGGTTGAAAAGTGCCAAGCGGTTTAGGAGGAGATGCGGATAATGCTTAAATTTTTTGAGCCATACAGACGGACAGACAGACGGACTTAAGACAACGGATAGTGATCCCTATTTGTGGATCCTGCAGTAGGTGCAGGCTACACAAAAATTCTTTCTTGTTGCTCAAACAGTTTTACAAGATAAAAGACAATAAACTGCTGCGCCAAAAGTGCATGATACGCCCGTCCACAGTCATCATTTCATCAATATCAAAGTTCCCGTTTAAGAGAACATGCGCTGACAAGGTTCACACCCCCACCCATTTTTCCAGAAAATATTTAAAACAAATTATCTCCCCTTTAAAATTTGGGCAGCACCAAAATTTCATGCACATCTTCAGGTGGCGTACTAAAACTGTGTAACATTTCATCAAAATCCAAGCAGCTGTTTTGGAGAATATGAGCCGACAAAGTTCGCCCCCCCCCCCTTTTTCCAGAAAATATTCAAAGACTTATTACCTCCCTTTCAAAATTTCAGACAGAAACTATGTAACTTCATGCACATCTACAGGTGGTATACTACAACTGTGCAACATTTCATCAATATCCAAGTACCCATTTAGGAGAACATGATGTGCTAAGGTTCACACCACAAATTATGTCCCCTTCAAAATTTGGGCAGCACCCATATGTCCCATATTATTTCTTGCACATCATCAGGTAGTGTGTTACATTTCATCAAATCAAAGCAGAGGTTTCGGAGAATATGCGCTGACAAAGTTGCCCCCCTTTTTTTCCAGAATAATTCTGACAAATTATCCCTCTTTCAAAATTTGGCACAGCAACAATATTACTTCATGCACATCTTCAGGTGGTGTACTACAACTGTAACGTTTCATAATGGACGTTTGAAATCTAAGCTGTATGACAAACGTGATGATTTTAACTTCCCAATTGTGAACTTTCCCTTTCTGAGCAGCAATATACCTACCTCTCCAGTCTATGGAGTGTACATTTAACAGTTGATTCGTTACTGTCGGGCATGCAGTTTATACAGTGACTTTTTAGTTAGAGCAAAAACACTGTCCCAAAAGCTGCTTAGTCAGGGATTTGTTCAGTCTTTGTTACTTTCATCCCTTCAGAAATTCTATGGCCGTCACCATGACATCATTGACAGATATGACGTGTCTGTGTCCCAAATGAAAACGGACATTTTTAGCTAGATTTCACGTCTTCACGGATTTGACATAATCGGATTTGACTCAACCCTGGATTGACTCACTGATAGTGTGACGGGTGCCGCTAGCGGAGCGGGACATGCTTACCCTTCCGGAGCACCTGATGTCACTCCCGGTTTTCATGGGAGTTCACACTATGAGTGCCTTAGTTCTTAGGGTTATCTTTTTATTTCCGTGCATTGTAGCTGTCTCACCTCCTTGTTTTGTCTTTGTTTTTATCTGTTACCGTTTTTGCCATGTCTTTGGACTTCGATTTTTGTAGTCATCGCTTCCCTTGTTCCTTCGGTATTCTACTGCCGTTGTTTCATCAAAATCAAAGCAACAATTTTGGAGAAGATGTCCACATAAATCATCCAAAAGGAACTAGATTTAAACTCAATCAGTAATTTATAAACATACAATTATATACCATATATCAAATCAACATGTTCACGCAATGTAAAGAAAAGATGGAGAAACTGATGTTTTTTGCAAAAATTTACAAAGTCCAAGGGCCCTAACTAAGTACAAAATCAACCAACCAGGACCAAACTAAAACTTGATCTGTATCTCAACTGATACACTCATATACCAAATATCAAATCAATATGTCAAGCAGTTACAGAAAACAGAGGCTCCCAGGAGCCTGTATCGCTCACCTGGTTTTTATTTGCCACAATGAAGCTAACATTGTAAGTTATGCAGTTGAACTCTAATCTCTCCAACTTTGGTAGCTCGAACAAACCAATATCTTGAACTGCATTTAAGTCTGATCATGTTTTACTATATGTCTTTGTTGGGCTTTTTTTGACAAAAAAACGTTCTTGCTAAGGAACACTTTTGACACCAGTTTTGAAGTCGAGACATCATTTTGTAAATGGCGGTCAATAACACTTTTTAAGACCATATTTTTAAGTAAAGTTTTAATATCTATTTGGAAACCAAATTTCATTGCAATCAGACAATGTTGAATTTTCCCTCATTTAATTTTTTGGCAGCCATTTTGAAAATGGCTGTCATCAAACAATTTTCAACACATGTTTTGAAGTAGCAACATCAATATCTATTTGGAAACCAAATTTTATTGAAGTCAGATAATGTTAAATTTTTCCGACTTTTTTTGGCGGACATTTTGAAAATGGCGGTCAATGAACAATTTTTGACACCGGTTTTGAAGTCGCAACATCAATATATATATATCTATTTGGAAACCAAATTTCATTGAAATCGGACATTGTTGAATTTTGGCGGCCTTTTTGAAAATAACGGCCAACAAACTATTTTCAACACCAATTTTGAAGTCGTCACAGCATGGCAAACATTTCAGCATTTTACACTTAACCTTCATCTTCTATAGTTTTGCAAATAAAAGACAAAAAATACGAAAATTTTTAAAAATCTGTGAAAAAGGGCAGTATCTCCTACAAAAAATTTGGGATTGTCTTCAAAATTTCAGGGTGGGTAGATCTTGATTTGCTGAACATTTTTGCAATTTAATGTTGACCTCTATCCAAAAAAAAATAATAAAAATAAAATTTTGAACATTTTACGGAAAAAGGGCAATAACTCCAAGACGGGTTTTCAGATTCTCTTGAAAATTGCAGGGTGTGTGTGAGGGCGGTGGGAGGTTGGCTGGGGTAGATCTTGCCAAGCCATGCTAATCATTTACACCCCAGTCAGATTTTTTATGTCTGTTACGGTTTCCTGTTATTTGCAAAATACAGCAATTTACCCCCATGTTCTATTTTTAGTAGCAGCTGCCATCCTGTAGGTCTTCTGATTAATCGAACACAATTTTGTAACTGCATATCCTGGTGATGATTCAGGCCAAGTTTTACAATTGGCCCAATGGTTTCAGAGGAGAAGATTTTTGAAATTGTTGATGGACGGACGGACGACGAACGCAAAGTGATGACAAAAGCTCACATGGCCTTTTAGGCCAGGTGAGCTAAAAACTCGGGAAACCTGTATTTTTCAAAATTTGCCCAAGTCCATTGGCCATATCTCTGTATAAAATGAACAGACTTAGAACCAAATTCGAACTTGATCTGTATATCACCTAGATATACTCGTATACCAAATATCAAATCAATACACAACATGCACAATGTATTTCAAGGGGTCACAGAAAAAACTCCGGAACCTATATTTTTCAAAAGTCCAAGGGCCCTAACTCTGTACAAAATCAACCAACCGGAACAAAATTCGAACTTGATCTGTATCTCACCAAGATATACCATACTCATAGCCCAAATATCAAATCAATATGTCAAGTGGTTACAGAAAAAACTTCGGAAACCTATATTTTTCAAAATTTCACTAAGTCCAAGGGCCATAACTCTGTACAAAATCAACCGACCGGACCCCAATTCGAACTTGATCTGTATCTCACCCAGATATATAAATCAATGTCAAGCGGTTTCAGAAAAAACTCTGGAAACAAAAAATTAACAAACGGACGGAGGGTATACCATAATACGTCTGTCTTTTCATGGGTGTATAAACAGCTCTTTTAAAATTAATCAATAGCTATTATGAATTAAATAATTGTTCGGTCTTCATTCATCCAAATACTGCAGCTATTGATAAAGTTTAATTGACCTATTTTTCTGTCAATTTGAAAAAAGTAACGGCTGGGAAGAATTTTGGTATAAGGTCTAATTTGAAACACTGTGAACCCAAGTAGTAACTCCCTTATCCATCATGTCCATAGCTATTCTTCTGTCAATTTGAAAAAGTAACGGCTGGGAAGAATTTTGGTATAAGGTCCTACTTGAAACACTGTGAACCTAAGTAGTAACTAATTTATCCATAGCTCTGTCCTGTGCCGATTTTGGCTTTTCATGTAGATCCTATTGGTTATTCTTTTTCTTTCAGCTTTTACACATATTTCGTGTAATAGGCTTCCTAATGCTTTGATTAGAACTGCACTGTACCATAAAATTTATAGATTTTGCATTATCCAAGGGAAATTACTCTAGAAAAATCTGATCACGATGAAAATCGATCTTGACCTGTATTTCATGAATAGTGATATTGTCCTAAAATATTTAATCTTTCCTTCACAGCAAACTCAAGTTATTATCCGAAACCAAAGTGTGACAGGCGGACGGACAAGAGCAATTCTATATATCCTTTTTGAATAAAAAAAATATGCAAATGCAAATTATGATTTTGATGTGACATTTTGTGAAAATATATAATTTGCTTGAGGTTGACAAGAAATAAATAATTTTTCTAGACAAATTCGCCCAAGCCCACCACCCCTGAAAATCAATGATATCATGTATATTTCGGTTTATGGATTTCCAAATTTTTGACCGAATTTGCATTGAACATGCTGAAGAAACATAAATTGTTGAAATGCGCATATGCAGAAACTTAATTCACAGTAACATCAGTATTTTGATATTAAATCAGATAGGTTTACAAATACATGTACATGTATATATTTTAGTTAAACATGTTAAAGGTGCAGTGGCAAGTGCAAGGGCATATTGAATGATCATTTAATATACCTGGACTGGGTTGCACAAACATCAATTAAAATTAACTGACATTTAAAAATGTAAATCCTAAACAAATTCAACCAAATTCATTGACACTTAAATTTCAAACATTAATTAACTTTAATTGATGTTTGAAATTGTATGTGTTCGGGTTTTCCTCTCGTCTTTCCAAAATCTTGATTAATGATAGGTGCATAAAAAAATTGTAAATAAAGTTTTTTAAGTCCCTTTTTTATTGTTGTCACTCTAAAGCTTCGATTTTTTTTCAAGAAACAAATTTCCTAATATCACTTAAATGTCAGTACATGTTATGTATGTGCTTTTGAAAATGTTCTCAAAGTTATTATAGTTATATTATTCATATCCTCACTGCTCAGTGTTGTCAAGTACTAAAAATATACATGTAGCAAGGCTGTCAATGTTTTCATACACACATTCTCCTTCATCAGCTTTCTAAATGTAATGAATATTTTAATTGTTTAAATAAAAAAATTCCTCTCATCAAGAAATAAATATTTCCATAATGTTGCAATATTCCATGTTAACTTCATTTACAATACTAGTCGGGCTAGCTAGTATGTTGAATTCCTAATTCTGTTAGAAACGTCAACTAAGACTCTGAATTTTTCCTTTCTCCTAAAAACAATAATCAAAGGCATGTCCTGATCATGGTGTTAAGACTTGTTCCAGAAAGGTTCAACATGGACATATGATCATGATTCTCCCCTGAAAAATACAAAATACATGTAAGATACAATGCTTCAATGAATAATATAAAACCTACAGCATAACAAAATTTACTGTTTTTTTATGTAACTTGGGTATTTTTGTATTTTGAAACCATTGGACCGATGCCACTGCTGGTGGACCAGAGGTCCCCACGGGTATTCATCAGCCCAATAGTCAGACTTGTGTAACATGAAAATTTTACCTTGCGGTTTATAGAAATTTACTGTTTTTATCAAAAAACTACGGCTTCATTCCGCGTATGGCACTCAGTGGATGTCCTAAGTACTGGATGTGGCTTCCTATTTCGATAATTTTTGTTATGAGAACTTCTTTCTGATTATTTTTGGATCATGGTTTTCCATATTATTTGATTCAAATGCTGCTGATGAGAGGTCACTCCTTGAAACACGTGTACAGCATAACAAAATTTACTGTTTTTTATGTTACTTGAGTATTTTTGTATTTTGGTAAAATTTAATATTAAGAGCCATATTAAAAATATATAGATTCTCATCCGCCCTTTTGAAAAAATAGGCGCTGGCAAATTTTTATTTTTTTAAAAATAAAAAAAATAACATTTAAGGTTAAAAAAATCTATAAAAAAATTGAAGATGATTGCCAAAAGGAGCAACTTGGCTCAGAAAAAAAAACCCTATTCATAATTTCATGATGATGTCACAATTAAATTTTGGCCAATCACGGGGCAGATAAAATATAAACAAACCGAACCGGTGTCATAAAGCCATGCTAGTCTTTCAAGTGAAAATCTGGATCGATCCTAAATTTCCTCCCAGAAAAATAGAAACGTTCCAGTTTTTCCCCACAAACTTTAGAGGGGAAAAACTGGATCATTCCAGTTTTTCCCCTTTTAATCAAATGAGCCAGCTTTCCCCCAACGCTATCGATAAGCAAAAATGAAACAAAATCGCAAAACTTCGAAAGATATTGAACATGTTCATATTATTTATATATTGCTATTACAAAGAAAACATAGCAAGAAATACATACAACATGTACAATGGCCGAAAATTAAAATAAAGGGCTACGCTGAGCGCAGCATGATACGACCGCAGCATGTCGACCACTGAAATATGAACATGTGTAAATTAAAATGAATGTGGACACAGTAATTTCTGGTCACAATAAAGACCTTGACATATTAATTAACTGGACACAATTTAGTGGAAATAGAAATTATCCCTTTTAATTACTTTTTGATTGGAAATGGTAAGAGCTAAGAAGTATCTGTTGACTACCAACTAAATCAAGAGAAATCCAAAGATTTCACCAATTTTTTAACATTGCAATTTGGCCACTTTAACCCCTTATATAATTATAGCTTGGAAACCGTAAGAGTGACACAAAATCTACCGCAATATTAAGGAAAGTTTACAATGAGAGAAATCCAAAGAAAACAATCTGATGAAAACAAAATATTTCACATATTTCTAAAAATTGCAATTCTGACCCCTTTAACCCTTTTAGCTTGGAAATGGTAAGAGCTATGCAAATCCCTTGAATACTAATGAAACCTTACGATGAGAGGAATCCAAAGAAAACACTCCATTGAAATTGGATGAAAAGTCAAAGTTTTAGGTAATCCACATATTTGCCATTTTGACCCTATTTGGCCTCTCATAGCTGGGAAAGGAAACAAATTATCAAAAATCTATGATGCAGCACAATGTCAATTTTTCATTAAAATCCATTGCAAAAACACTGCATCAAAATCGGGATAAAAATTTAATAAATAAATTTTTTTTGAAATCTGCCCTTCTTGGGCCCAATTTACCTTATTAAAGGAACATGCCACGTGAAATCCATTAGTATATACCTGATTCGAAATTTCCTTAGGAGTACACTGTAAGAAACCCCATCAAATGCAATATAGAATAAAGATTCTACACTCAAATTTGTGAAAACACCAAATTTAACCCCTTTTTAGCCCCCTTTTCTGAAACGGGCGGGGCCAGAAACTTAAAATTAAAAACCGGGCTTCAGCTTAAGGCAAGAAACCTTATCATACTAAAATTTGAAATTGATCCGTTCATCACAACCAAAGTTATGCTGTCCACAGACACGAAAATACCTAATTTAACCTCTTTTTGGCCCCCTTTTTTTTGAAATGGTTAGGAAAAAAAAGTTTTTAAGAATGTGCCAAGAAACATCACTAGAAGCAAAGTTATGATGACCACAGACACAAAAATACCCAATTTTACTTCTTTTTGCCCCCTTTTTCTAAAACGGGCGGGTCCACAGACCCATAATTATAACCATGGCTTAAGCTTGTGGCAAGAAACCTCATGCTAAAATTTGAAAATGATCCAATCACTAGAACTTAAGTTATGCTGTCTCCAGACACGAAAATACATAATTTTACTTGGCCACGGGTGGGGGCCACACACCCGAAATTAAAATCTGGGCTCAGGAATGTGCCAAGAAACATCATACTAAAATTTGATAACAATCTGTCCACTAGAACTTAAGATATGCTGTAAACAGACGCCGACGACACCATACAATGTACAATAATACGACAACAAAATTTTTGCGGTCGTATTAAAAAAAATGCTTTTTTCCCAATATTTTCAAATTTTCATTTACATGTTTTTTGCAAATATCTTTTTCCCTGATACGGTGACCCTATTTTTTATCTACTTAATCCGTTGAGGATGTTAGTCTCTGTCTTCTGTGAAAATATTATCAAATTATCATTGGTCAACTTTTTGCAATCGCCGATTTTGTCATATTCTGAAAAAATGGCAGGAACTTGAAAATTGAGCAGTTTAGACAAAAAAAATTGCATATTTTTTCAGTAATTGTTATATATTGCTTTTGTATACACCCTGAAGAATTAAATATAATTTCAGTTCTTTATGTTCTTTCAAAATGAAATATATAGTAAAAATATAGGCCAAATAGTATATAATTGATACCTCCAAAACAGGTAAATAAAGATGACATCATAGCTCAAAAATTAAGTCGGTGACCCCTTCATTTTTTTTAGCTTGGGGGTGGCTATATAACACAGGAAGTCACCCAGGCGATGCTGGAATCTACATTTTTCATCAAATTTTTGGATTTAACCAACTTTCGATGTTATCATTCAATTCAATTTCGATCTTAAATTTTGTATGATGAAAGTTTTGGGCGTATACTTCAAGAAAGAAGAATTTAATCACATTAATTTCAAAAATGTGTGTTGACAGACAGATTATGTACTCGGCCCTTTTCCATACAATCACTTCTGATTCCCCAATGTTTCGCCTCAAAAAATCGATATCCCGTATTTTAGGAATTATCTATACCCTTACATAACAATTATATCGTAATGTAAGGGTATGGTTGATTTTTTTTTCTGAGACAAGTGCCTGTGAAAGGGATTCCTCTTACGTTCGACTGATATTCTTTTATTCTAAATCTTAAAGTAACCCTAACCTAATCTACAAATATTGAGTCCGTTATTATTTTATATTACGACTCCGACAGACCCTCACTTTTGTCAAAATGGAAATTAATTAAATTGAAAATTGCTCAATTTTTATTCACTCCGACCCTGTGTTTTTTTATGCCCCCCAAAAAATAAATTCACTCATAATTGATTAAAATACCTTAGGCCTACTTTGTGCTCTAATTCCGTTAATCAGTTTTTATTAGTACTTCAATTCTTTTTTATTTATAAATCTATTGTCTATTTATTTCCAACACATTATTAAAACTGAAGAGACCATCTTCAAAAACACCAGTCATCACAATCTTGAATAATTTTGATATTCGAAAAAAAACAATGATCCAGCAAGATTTTTATTTTATTTTATTTTTTTTTTCGTCCTCCTACAAATGATTATATATTTGAAAATGAAATTTTCATAAAACTAAAAATATAAAAACTGTGGCCTGACCCATAGATTTTCTTACTATTAGTGTATATTTTGTATGAAACCACATTTTTTTTCAATTATTGTTTCGGCACGGACCATTTGATTTTCAGGGGGGGGCTGGTATTTTTTAGAAAAAAATTTTTCTGGCCCTGACTTTTGCCAAAAAAAATTCTCCGGCCAGCATCTGGATTGAAAAATATAATCTGGCCTTGATCCTGTCCATTAGAAAAAAAGCCCGGCTCAACAAAATTTTCTAGCATTGTGTTTATGGGAAAAAAATAATCTGGCCGAAAAAAATTTCCCGGCTCTGGTGAAAATCCCAGGCCCCCGTGAAAATCAAATGGTCCGTGCCTTAGTCAATGCTTATCCCATTTCAATGAAGTTTTCACTATCTACACTCAACACTGTTATTGTTAAACTAAGAACCATAAATTTTGGCTACTTACTGCACCAATGTAACACTCGGTGTAACGGGAGGCAGGGTTAGTCTCCCGGTTAGCCCATATATGACAAGTCTATACTTTTCTTTCTAGGACAGTTACCTTCACATTGGGTGTACCAGCTAGGAGTAGGACTATCCGGGTGGGACTGACGAGAAGCGTGTCCTTTTGATCGTGACTTGCCCGGTCTTACATGTAGGTGGAAGCGCCAGATTCTAGTTGTTTTGTATTGGATGTTACAATCCCATCATCCTTGTGTAGTTTTTCTTTTCATTTGGTTGCTATCATTAACCTTTCAAATCGTAAAACATGCACCATGTCATCCAACTGTGCAAACTGACACTGTCGCTCCATCAATCGTTCTGATCTGTCACGTTATTTCCGTACAAACAGTGATTTCTCGGGGAAAGTGATCATTTTAGTCCCCTACATTCGTTCTGTGTGTCGATTGTAAGCTCCGTTAAAGTCATGGCGATATATCTCCCCTTATACATCATGTACATAGAGAAACGTCCTGCTAACTAGTTCAATCGACTGACATCGGCCATCTTGAATGTTGTCAGAGTCGTGGCTGTCACGCGACCCCTCGATTTTGATTGGTTGAAAATTAATTAGTGTACGGAGCAGCGATAGAATGTACCATGATGCACTGAACAATATGGCTGCGCCCATGAAACCCATTTAGTTGACTTCCGCCATGACGTTACTTTTAATTTTCATAGTATATCGATCATATGACTTCAAAAATTCACATACTCGCGTTACCATTGAGCTCGCTGAGCTCGCTATTAGGAAAGCAACTTTTTTTATAAATCTGAATTCAATTATTTTTTTTCAATAAAAATTTCAACATTTTACACGCATTCAAACACTATATCCATACAAAAACAGTAAAACGGTGGAGGCACTTGGATTAATTAACCGAGGTAAATTCCCGACTGTTAGGTTCAAACTCGCCTTTTTAAACTTTTTACTCAGCGGTGAATTATTTTCCTTTATTATCTACGAGTACAGTATAAAAGATTGTGGAAATATTATCTAATTCACTGACAAATAAAGTCTTAGAGGAGAATTGAATACAATAATGTTATATTAACAGTACTTTGTTGCCTTTTAAAACTCTGTTTTTATTTTATTTTTATTTCTATTTCTATAGGTCTCCATAATATTCTGACAAATATTTTTTTTTCCTAAATAGAGCATAGAACATTACACTTAATATTTCCATCAATTCTGAGATATAAGCAAAAATTATCGAAATTTTTCTAGCCGCATTTTTACGATGCAAATCTCATCTTTATGTTTTTAATTTTTATTTTAATATCTAAAGATGTCTATGCTAATTTTCATATTAACTGTGCAAGATTCTTATATATTAGCAATCCTATATCCATAGCTGATTTTTTATACCATCTGATTTATTATAATACAAACAATGTATTAAAATAGTTAAACAGGTCCATCTGTTTCAGTTGAATATATCTTCTAAGATATTAGCAATTTATTTTGAAGTTTCTTCTCTGGAGATTTAACATGTAAATCTTTTCTGCTTTATGTAATTTTAGTTATCATATAAACTTTGTATATGAATAATTATTGTTTACTTGGCTATAAACAAAACGATAAAATGAATAATTAATTACTGGTGGGATGAGAGAATTTTACTCCAACCGAAACATTAAATTTAGAGGTCAGATTGTCAGAATTTATTACCAATGAGACTAGCTAGGGTAATTGATCTCAATTAGTGAAACATGTCCAGTTTGAGAAATTCCCTCATGGAACTCTTTCAGTGTAAAATGCCAAGTTTGAGACGATCCCGTTAATCCAGAGCATTATTATCAATAGAGAGTATAGAGGTATTCCAAGTACCGGAAGTTTCCGAATGGCCCATGCTTGCAATTATTAAATGTCTAATGTAATAGGCGTGAACCGCTAATGTGGTTCACGCAAAAAATAACAAAGTTATGAGTCCCCTGTCCTCAGTTCTAATGACCGTTTTATAAAGGACTCTATTTTTTCCACTTGCTTTAAATATTCAGTAAATATTATATTATCTTTATATTGTTACCATATATAATCATTTTTTTTTAACTTTACATATTTATTCAAAAACATCCTGCTACACTGAACCCTAGATAGCCCAGGGCTAAGCATACCTAGGTGTCCCTCTTTATACAAACTCTCATTGCAAGGGAAAAATGAGAGGCATATGTTTGGATAAAATTAACAATAATTATCAGGCTGAACAATTTTCAATTGCATTACAACAATAGCAATATCGTAAACATCAGTAAACCTTTTAATTTACCTATAAACTCGCACTACACCTGTGCGCGGATATCCCGTGAGATACTTAATGAATGTGTTGTCACATAAAAAGACGAAAGATGTTCACTGATCCAGTCAGGGTAATCAAATATCTTTTCATGGGGTAATTAATACTGTTTAAAGACATAAATGAATTAATTAAAAGTGTATATATGTTTATGTATATTTAGTCATGAAATTCGCAGCAAATTACTGTGTTTGTGCAAGAAATAAACGATTGTAATAAAAAAAACAGTTGATTACTAGAGGCTGATAACAAATTGAAATTCAGGGTCTGCCTTACTTATAATAGACGTTTTTGTGATTAATTTCCTTTGATATTTTACAATATTTCTACATTTCTAAATTGCGCATTTTACTGTTACTAAGTAATAAATGTGTATCAATTTTGTCCAGGACTCTTGCGTTCCAAAAATTTAGAACTTATATCTGATTTTTTAAGATATCGCAGAATGTCTTGAAGTTTTGAAAATTATCAGACTAAACTTCATCAATGAAGTCACATTATTCAACAAAGTGCAATCAAGTTTCTCTTTCTCCACAAAAATAACAATCATCATTCGATTTTTTTTCATTTTTGAAGTAATTCTTCAGTGAAGACAATATTGTGAACAATCTTCCACTGAAGTTGTTTTGTGTTCCCATTTCCGAAGTTTTTATTTAAATTTGCCCAGATTAAGTGTCTTATAAGAAGCAGGAGATGCTGACTCTACCGGTGCACCTGATCTCACCCATGGTTTCATATTGGGTCCGTGTTGTTCATCTTTGTGTGTGAGTGTCTTCATTTTTCTTTTTTGTGCTGTACCCATGTTGTGTCTTTGTTTTTTCTGTCTTTTTTTGTTTTTGGTGTTGCCATTGTCCTTGGATTGTTCGCTTTTAGATTGACGGTTCGGTTCTCACTTCCTTAAATTCATTTCTAAATAATCACGTCCATTTGTTCTGTCAGTTTGAAATTGAGTTTCCATAAAACACTGGATATCTGTTAACTTTAAATCCACTGTTTTTAAGCCAACTCCTAATAAATTGTAAATTATTAAAAAAAAACTTAACGTTTGGTCTGCTCATATTAAATAACTATATACCGAAGTTACTTTGATTAACTAATTTATGTCGAAAGAGACTTTTACCACTCAACAGATTTAGAACTGTTGTCAGATTAAGTATAGATTATTTAATGCCTGGTTATGGTATATGAAAAAGAATGGTTTGAGGCGATGAATAATCAATTTAGCCCTTTCATTCTTTGTCGAGGATCAGTTATGTTAATTATTATTGCCAATCAAGGGGATTTGCAAAGTGTTAAATACTGACTCGAAACCATATATTAAATATCCTTCAGTATGGAATTAAAACATCGAGTCAGTTGAAAGTCGACCATGCCAGACATCAAGTCAAATCATTCTGTATTCACAAAATGTTATGAATATGTTATTTCATCAGTGTATAAAAAGGGAGGAAATAAAATTGAGATGACTGGTAAATGTTGGAAAAAGCGTCAAAAGTGTAATTATTGAAAACGATGGAAAATGTTTTCAAAGGAATATGACGTGATTTTCTTTGTATAACACGTAAAATTGTGTTATATCTATTCATGAAATTGATAAGATGTGTGGGAAAATATCTTGTTTTCCGATCCCAATCATTATTATATTTTGTTATAAATGTATACGTCTTTTTTTCAAATAAAATATTGTTTACACTAAAATATGGCGTAAATGTTGTATTGTCTTAATAAAAAGACAGCATTGGCCCTCAAACATGTACATTTTAATTACGCACACCCTTCCTTTATACACTAGTGAGTGAATTGTGCAAATCGACGGTGATACGTAAGGAATATACGTTCTGTGATACGTAAGGAATGCACGTTCTGATTATAACTGTAAACCTAGTCTTATTTGCAGTATTGCATACAGGGATATTACGGTAATAAACACACAGTCAATAGCCTAATTAAGGCAAATTTAGTAAAAAAAGTATGGGCTAAAAACTGTTAATCGTATATTGTCTATTGTTTCCTGTTTATTACGCATGTTTCTGAATTCGAGATATTTTTTTTATATTTTAACGTTAGATGTTTTCCTAGATCCTTTAAAATTTTACTATCCAGATTTGAGAATTTAACGTAATAAACGGTAGAAATATGTAGAGATGATATTTGGTCCGTTCTTTTGTTTTAGCTCCATCTGCTTGGGCAATGTTTTTTATATTTTAACGTTAGATGTTTTCCTAGATCTTTTAAGTGTTAAAATTTTACTATCCAGATTTGAGAATTTAACGTAATAAACGATAGAAATATGTAAGAGAGGATATTTGGACCGGTTCTTTTGTTTTAGCTTCATCTGCTTGGGTGATAATCCAGAGTTCGGGGAGTGTTGTATTTTTATTTCTACGTTTTGTAGCCATCTATCGACATTGTTTTTTTTCGTTTCTGATTTTGGTCATGCCTCTAGACTTCGATTTCTTCAAATACATCCTTTGTTGCTTCGGAATACTGCTGTGGTTGTTTCTCTAATTCCTACTCAATACCTTTGAGGTTAAGTGATATTAGTAGTCTCCTTTCTCAAAATATGCAGCCATTTTTGGTGCTCCCATTATTGTTATGTGTATCATTACGTCATTTGTTTAAAGGGATGCTGAGTGAAATATTTTAAATTCCTATAGGTTTCTGTTTTTTGCATTCTATATTAATTGCACGTGTAATGTCTGACGTGCCTCTAGGATCTAAAATACTATAGTCTAAAAGTTTTAAATCTTATGATATATGTTTTTTTTTCTTTTTTTAACTTACTCGAAGAAGCCAGTGAGACATTTTGCCATCAAAATGCGTCCGTTATCTCTGTTCATACGTCCGAAACAAAACCATAAAAGTCCACAAATGGTCCCCTTTATATATAAGTCCGTCATATCCGTATTAAAGATTGATGCCAACAGGGAAACATAGTAAACATTATACCCAATGGATAACTCCTTCAAATAGATCTCGGACACTGTTGAACAAATTTACACTAATTTTGCCCTCAATCATCCTTGGACACAGTAAAAATACCACGGAAAACATAATTTAACACTGAACTCTTTGAGAAGACTTTCAAAGATCCCGGAAACCACTGAGCCAATTTAACCAAACTTGGTGTCAATGGTCTGACTAATTCCGTAAAAAACAATGTCAGTTATGCTCAAATCATATCCATGAAACCGTTATCGGGACAAACTATGATAGTTTTGTCATTGGGTCTGATGAGAACTTTGTCAAAGTTCTTTTCTGAAACTAATAAAACCAGCTGTGCAATTTCTTTGCCAATTAATAAATAGTCCTCAGATGTTTGCTTTTCATAATAGGACCCGGTAGGTTGAATCATATCCAAGTTGGTCATCAGCAAATCATCAAGTTTAACCATTACACTCAGCAAAACTCTCAGAGATCTTTTTGTGTGAAACCATGAAGCAATTGGAACCACAGGTCATTACAATAATCATTGCATAGCTAGTCTTAAAATTTGGTCCCTTTGAATCAACATTTTTTTTTTTATTTATATGATTTGTATAAGTGAATCGAAATCAAACTTGGTAAAATTATCCTTTAATGAACAAAGTATAATTTAAAAAAATCCAGTCCTGTGTGCAGTGATGTTAATGTGACGAACTTAGCAAATGTCAGTCAAAGATCTAGACGAATGGACATAAACATTACAAATATAGAACTTCTGTTAATGGATCATCTTCTAATGACACAACCAGCAGATTTTTTTTATTTATTTTCTGGTCCGAAATTCCGAGATTAACAGTATATTAATTGGAATTTGAATTTCAAGACTGTTAATGTCATTGTCCTTGAGTATTATGGCAGTGGATGAGTTAAAAGAGAGACTGACCAAAAACCAGAACTTGAATCTTTGTCAGATTGGGTAAGATCCGTTCGAGCTGTAGTGTGGAATCATGTTTACAAACCACGCAGATGTGTATAAAAAACGACATATGTCTGTATTTTAAGATCTTGAACACTGCAAGTGCCTCGCTACATTAAATGACAAATATGTTATTGTACATGCAGACAAAGATTCTAATAAAAACGTTTTAGTGCTTCTACTGAACTGTCTATGTAGCGGACTAAGATTGTGTATGCAGTCAAAGATATACATCAAGCATACTGTGAGACAATCTAAGCCGAAGTAACATCAATGACATGTGGATACTGAGAATTCAAAAGATTTATTTGAAGATTTAATGAAAAATCTTTAAACCACGTTCATTTTCTCAATTTTTTTTCTCTCACAAATGTGTGTTTTATTTCCTAACCTCCGTAACACGCTTCCTCGTAATAAACTTAATTCACGAAGCAACGATATCATTCAAAAGGCTTTTGCCGATAAAAACGATGTGTTGTATTAGGTAGACACTTTGTCTCATGTGTATTTATTCTATATCCATTCGTTGTTTATATTGGTTCACTTTTTTTAAAAAACCAATATAAAAGGAAAAGCTTGCTACGATGAAAAAGCGTGCAGTGAGATTGATAATATATTGGTAACATTTGGAGGTGGTTTTTATCAACAGCAAGTTGGTATACCAATGGCCACGTATTGTGCTCTCCTACTCGCAGACTTGTTATAAAACTCCTACGAGATTCAATAATTTCAAGGACTCGTAAACCCTCATTAAATTAAAGATGCTAGATACCTCAATTTTCCTCATAGATATATATAGATACAAATATGTTATTCTTTCGATTAATAAAGCATCTTTTGTAAATTTTGTTGAAAACTAAGGAGTATCTTCCTCACGCAAAGCTCTGTCCTTAGCTGATTTTGGCTTTACATTTAGATCATTTGGGGTATTTGTTCTCTATCAGTTTTTTAAATGTTTGATTTTATGGTCTTCCAAACGTTTTGATTTTATCTGCACTGAAGAGACATAAGTTGTCGAAATGCGCATATGCAGAAAAGAAATTCACAGTAAGTTCGGTATTTAGTTATTTGCTAAATGGAACCGGTTAATATCACACCAGGAATAAGAGTTAAAGGAAAGCTTGATCTCTAATTTTTATGACTTACATGTCGGAATTGACAAAAAAAATCCGATTGTTTTGCTCCTGATCTACCTTTTGCTCTTTAGATTTTGGCTTTTGGCAATTCTGTTAGGTAATTTTGTTATTTCCCTTATTTGGAACCATGCGGCACAGGATATTGTGAGCTTAATGTTTTTTTACCTGCATTGCACCAGGAATTCTTTCTATATTTTTTTTCTACAAAACCCTTTTTGAAAGTAGTAAACTGTTTTTAACTTAGAACAGAAAGAGACAAAATGATTTTTTTAATGAAATTTAAAGTACATGAAGCTAATTATGTTAATTTCCGATATTGCTTTTGTCTTTGGATGATTCTTTTTAAATTGACGGTTCGGTTTCTAAATTATATTTCAACACTTTATGAATATACATTTGAATTGAACATAAATAATTGAGTATTTTACAACAGTTGCAAACGACTCTACCTGAAATCAAAAATTTGAAATTGCAATATATATTACATTGAAATTATATGATTTGAATTAATTTGAAATTGCATAGCTAAGACAAAATATAACTTTTTTTATTTCAACAGCGGAGCATACCTTCTATTTTTTTTATAAAGGTCTCTTGGGTAGATAGTGATTTAAGACGTGTTATTGATTACGTTTCTACATTTGTCATATTTTGTTTTGAAAAATATCTCATCTCGAGTAAAGGTAATTAAAAAATATATTTTCCGAAGCGAAGTCGAAAGGACAAAAAGACAAAGGTTCAAAACCGCCTAGAAATTGTAAACTTCTTTTGTACAGGCATTTAAAAAAGTAGTGGGTTAAACAGGTTTTATGGCGTCAATTTTGGTGGATACCGGTAACCACTTCTCAGCAATCGCTATTGAAAGGTCGTAAAAAGGAAATGTTCATCCCAGTATAAATTAAAAATCACTCTTCGAAGCGTAACTTCAAGATCACTTTACCGAATAATGGAGTTTACATTACTGGTACCAGCTCTCTCGTAACGAATTAACCGTCAAAAACACAATCCGGAAGCAGGATCAGTAGAAGATTAATCTCCATCTTAGGGAAATTCAATTTGACAATTTTGAAATTAAAGTCGTCCCCTCTGTCATTAATAACAATTTATGTCAATTCGAGTTGCTGTTGGAAAAAGCACTTCATATAACAAAACCAATCACACTGCACATCAATTTTTATCACAGCAAACTTTTCTTTTAAAATTAATTTTTGGATTATAACAAAATACAACAATTTACTTGAATAAGCAAAACTAAAGCTATGTTATAAGTTTATATATTCCTATATAAAACAACCTGTTGATTTTGACGTCAGTAAAATTCTGATAAGAACAAACAAATAAAGTATTTAAAGATTGAAGCAGATATCAAAAAGTCAATAGTATTGTATTCAATGCATTTTCATACCACCACGATTTAGAGGTTATAGTGTCCTTTCGTCCGTTCGTTATTCTGTGAGCCATAGGGGTACATACTTTGTTTCTCCTAGACTACATGGTGAAAATCACTGAAACTTTAACAGAATGTTAAGTGTATAATGCCATTTTTTGCAATGTTATCAATTCTGGATATGTTATATAAGTTAAGGTAGCAATATGACCTTCATAGCAGTGTTTCTTGTTTTTTACGTGTTTGTCTTGGATTGCCTGTGCTAAAGTGTTTGGTCTTGCTCATCATAAGATGTTATATTATTACATATAATTAATGATATTAATATGAAAAATGAATAATACTTTACCCTTTTCTGTCATCTCATCCCATGTCAAGTTTTAGTTTTCCTCTAATTCTTGAAAACGGGCATTTGTTTGAATGTTGAATGTTGAAGTCTCATTATATAATGCTAAAAAATCTTGATTTCGGGCTCGTTCATTCACACTTAACATGTATGTTGAGGAATCTAGCTTTCCACGATCGCTGTTTATTTGCAAATCAGTAATTAGTTTAATGGTTTTCAGCGTTTGTAAGGTCACAATTTTGCTTCGAGTTTGTAGGATTTTTTCTGCATTAAAAGAGGTTCATTTTCATGAGACACATGCATAAGATTTAGTGCCTCCATGCGGGTTCTTGTTGCATTCCGTAAGTTTTTCAAATCTGTACTCTGGACATTGCAAGAATTCTGTACTGTTTCTACAATTCGGTTAAAACTGTTGAATTTATTTTCTATATCACGACATTTTTGCTCCCACTTACTTTCCGAAATCATTAACTTGTGGCTTTCATTGGTGCAATTACATATCTTGTCTAATTCATTAAGTTTTTGTTGAATTTGGGAGGAGAGAAGGGCTAGCATCTGTTCTAGTTTACGGTCCTGTAGCTCTTCATTATCAAAATAGTCCGATAATTTTAGATATTGTCCGTTCGTCCCGGAATTGTGATCCGGGTTATTACTAGACTTTGGCACGCGAAAGTCACAAAAATTCGAGAAATATAGTATGTCGTCGAGATACGGGGTTTCTCGGTCGATATACCAGGTTTCTCGCTCAAAAACCCATCATCTCGCTCGTGATAGAAGGTATCTCGACGAGATACGAGGTTTCTCGTTCGAGATACTAATTTTCTCGCCAAAAACCTTCATTTCCGATCGAGAACGAGAGTTGTATTAAAAGCAAGATTTTCTAACTCGATCGTTATACCGAAATTTTGTCGAGATTCACAGTTTCTCGCTTAAAACCCTCAATCTCGAAGTGCGAGAATCAAATCTCGTGTTGAGAAGAAATCTCGAGATTATTTTTTGGATCACGAGATTTCAATCTCGGTCGTGATTGGTTTAAATTAAACATTACATCTCGGAGAAAATCTTAAGAAACGAACTCTCGACCGAGATGAAATGTTTGACACGAGATTTTCATCTCGTATCGTGATTGGTTAAAATTAATTAATAAATCTCAGTGAAAAACACACAATCTCGATCGAGATAAAGGGTTTTACGCCAATTTTTATGCCAAGTTTAGAGCTTTTTAACGAGATACTAGGTTTCTCGTGCGAGATACATGTACTAGGTTTATACTTACTAAATAAAGTTTAAAATAATGATTTTTTTACCTAGCAAATTAAATTAAGTCCATATTGACCAAATATATTTTGTAATAAGGGAATTTAAGTACCAGGCAGATAAGATTTATCCAAATTGACCCGATAGTATATAAAATAAAGGAATTTATATACCCAGCAAATTTGATTTAGCAGTATTAACCAAATAAAGTTAAAAATAAGGAAATTTATGTACACTGCATATTTGTTTTAGTCAATTTTTACCAAGCAAAGCTTAAAATAAGGGAATTTATGTATCCGACATATTTATTTTAGTTAATTTTTACGAACAAAAATGTATGTACCCGGCATATTTATTTTAGTCAATTATTACCAAACAAAGCTTATTTTAATGATGCTGATGAGAGGTTACTCCTTGAAACACGTGTACAGCATAACGAAATTTACCGTTTTTTATGCAATTTTGGTATTTATTATATCTTAAAATAAGGTAACTTATGTACCCGGCATATTTATTTTGGTAAATTTTTACCAAACACTTAAAATAAGGGAATTTATGTACCCAGCATATCAGCATATTTATACTAGTCAATTTTTACCAAACAAAGCTTTAAAAAAGGGAGTTTTTGTACCAGGCATACATTTTTTAGTCAATTTTTACCAAACAAAGATTAAAATAAGAGAATTTGTGTACCCGGCATATTTGTTTTAGTCATTCTTACCAAACATACCTTAAAATAAGGGATTTCATGTACCCGGCATATTTGTCAATTTTAGCAAACAAAACTTAAAATAAGGTAATTCATGTACCCGCCATATTTATATTAGTCAATTTTTACCAAACAAAGCTTAAAATAAGGAAATTTATGTACCCGGCATATTTATTTTAGTCAATTTTTACCAAACAAAGCTTAAAATAAGGGAATTTATGTACAACATGTACCTGGGATATTTATTTTAGTCAATGTTTACAAAACACAGCTTAAAATAAAGGAATTTATATATATTGCATACATAATTTTGACATTATTTACCAAATAAACTTTAAAATAAGGGATTTTTTATACAACCAAGGACTTAAAGGAATGTATATATCTGGCACATTTTATTGGTTCATATTATAAAATCATGCTGAAACTGAACCTGTGTTATTATCAAATAATTGAACATCGAACTGAAAATATTTATTGAATTTATGTACCAAGTTATATTTTGGGTGCGAAAAAAAAAGTCACAATAGTAAGGTGATATTTTTTTAGAAGGAATATTTGAATCTATTAGCGTATTACCGAAATTTACAACCTTCCTGTCCCGCAAGATTATTCTCTTATCCGGACATCCGGGCACTTTAACTGTGCAGGAGGTAAAAAAGTCAATATTTCGCTATATATCTAAGTAACTTCAACTTTGATTTATTCATTCATTTTTCAAGATATTTCAATGAAACTCGGAATATACATTTGGAACATCAATATAAACATTATATCCGAATTTTAAGATCATAGTAATTATAACACCGAATATATTGCAATTTAAAATATCGATTTTTACATAGATTATAACTGTAAACATCGATCGCGTCGCCACCTATATTGGAGTGTAAGATTAAAATCGACTGATCGGATTGGTCAATTCAGCTTTGTGATGTCACGCCGGATAAGAGAATCCGATCAGCTGGTTGGGCTCCGTCCAACACTAGTGCAAATGAAATCCGTTTAGAATATATATCTTGACCGATTTAAGATAAATTGACACGAGGTGAAATCTTCTCATTACATCTGGACGTTTAAGTCCTTGATTTTGGTGAAATACATGAAATCCCGATCGAGGAGGGGGGTTACGTAATGCAATCTCGTAAGAAACGAAATCTCGACCGAGATGAAAGGTTTGACACCAGATATTTATCTCGCGTCGCGATTGGTTAAAATTGATTATTATATCTCGATGAAAATCTCGTAACAAACGAAATCTCGACCGAGATGAAAGGTTTTGACACGAGATTTTCATCTCGTGTTTTGATTGGTTAATTTTGATAATTTACATCTCATCATCACATCGAGATAGAAAGTTTACGCGATGAAGTCTCGTATGAAATAAAATCTCGACCGAGATGAAAGGTTTTGACACGAGATCTTCATCTCGTGTTTTGAATGGTTAATTTGATAATTTACATTTCATCATCACATCGAGATAGATAGTTTATGCGATGAAGTCTCGTATGAAATAAAATCTCGACCGAGATGAAAGGTTTTGATGATTGGCTGAAAATAATTATTGCATCTCGGAGAAAACTTACAATCTCGATCGAGAGAGAGGGTTTTACGCGAGTTAGAAGGTTTCTAGATACCATGATAAAAGGTTTTTAACGAGAAAATAGGTTTCTCGTGCGAGTTTTCAATCTCGGCGAAAAACCCTTAATCTCGATCCCGATCGAGATGATGGGTTTTGAGCGAGAAATAAAGTATCTCGGGCGAGAAACCAGGTATCTCGTCGAGATACTATATTTCTCAAATTTTTATCACTTTCGCGTGCCATACTAGACTCCAAAAGAAATCTATATGTACTGAAATAACTTGCTATTGCTAGCATACTAAACATTAGGCAAATCATGTTTGTTATGTTAAATGACATATAAAACAAAAATACACACTGTTATCATTTCGGTTGAAGTTCATATTCACGCATGCTAAAAATGTTTCAAATAATCTACTAATATTCAATGTACAATATTATCTTCTACCTAATAAAGTGAAGGCTGTGTTTCAAAGTTTTAATTTGGGGTTTTTTTGTTTTTTTGTTTTGTTTTTTGTTTTGTTTATTTTTATTTTTTGTTTTGTTTTTTTTGGTTTTTTTTTTTCGATATTAGATATATGAAAGCGAGTAGTTCCTTTTTCGGGACGCCACGATCGGCAATTTTGGAAAACTGTAAAAAAAATCCAGGATTTGCATTGTAATTTTCCGGGACTATTGATTTGTATTGTTATTTTTCGGGACTACTGATTTTGTCGTTTTTCGGGATTAGGTTTCAACAAATATTTCTTGAAAAATCTGGAATTGAGAGTAATTTTCCCTGAAGTCAAGGATGAGAGACCCTCCTACCTAGCCTAACATATTTGATTGTGAGGCTTAACCGCAGCCCTTGTTATTCAAATACAATTACAATCAATTCATTTATGCGAATAAAATTACACCAAATGCGTCTTTTGAATTGGTCGTACCTAAGAGAAATCTCAAGACGATTTTTCTTATATAAAAATATCGTGAAGTCCTCAACTCATATACTACAAAAATATAAATCGAACTAATCATCTTTTTCTGATAAAGAATTTTAAAACTAAGCAAAAATATGTATTGTCAGCAACATTTTCAACGAACATACAAGGAAACTTAAAACGTGCATTTTGTCTAGTTTCAATTTAAAATGAAATAAATGTTACGCAAAAGCGGGTGATATTCACGGCAAAGTTAATGAAATATGACATTTGATATTTGCCAATTACTAATATCAGGTTGCAGAGAAAAGGCTGAAAAAAAATCAACGTTCAAGCTTGAAAATCACGTTATTTCCATAAACGACTCACAAAATGCCCAATTGAATACGCCGTGTATTAATTTATACCTTCCTTAACGGGTTTGCTGTGCAAAAAATGTTTTCAAAGGATTGGTAGAAATTAATTAGAATAATGACTGTCGGAAACAGAGATGATAATGCAATAATTTTTTGGACCCTGGTGATTTTTTTCAAATTACCTAAATCCAAATATGAATAGTTATTATTTTACTGAAAGGAATTCAAGATCTATGCTTAGATAAAATAAAAATGTAACTGGTGTATAAGCGCTTAAGAATACTTACCAAAATTTGAATCAGATAAGTTTGAAGTCCATTAGACTAAAGTAATATATATGTTTTAGTCAAAACTGTATTTAAAAAAAAAATAAGTGGGTTTTGCCATTTTCAGAAATTTACCAAAATGGAATCAATAGAAAAAAAGAAGGGAAACGGGGAATGTGTCAAAGAGACAACGATCTAAAGGGGAGTAATATCAACTCAAAGCCACCATAAGATCTTCAATGAACGGTGAGGAAACCCCGCACCCAAATATATTTTGTAGTCCAAGTTGCAAAAATGTTTTTTTCTAATTAAACCAATTCATAAATTTGAGACAAAAGGCAACAGTAAACACCTACTATGGCTGCAAATTACAATCCACAAGGGAACGCTATAGAAAACACAAATTCATCGTTTTAATGTAGAATTCCAAATATAAGTGCTCTTTGTTCAGTGTCAGGATATTTACAAAGGCTTGAGTCTAAAATTTTTGAAAAAAAATCAAAAAAATTTTGTTCACATCAAAACAAATTATAAAACTAGGATGGGTGGGATTCAGGGAATAAGTGGTCTATGGCAATACCAGAGAATTAGTCAAAATTCGAATCAAATATTTTTGAAATTTATTCACTGCGTAAGTTCTACTCAAAAATCATTCTAAAAGTATGTTTGCTAGATAAAAATCAAATAAAAATGCTTCTTTAAGAAAATTTGTCAAAATTTTAATCAAATATTTTTTTGAAATCCCATGTGTAAAAATCTTTATGTTATTGAAACAAAAATCCAAATTATTGGTAGAATTTTAAAAAGTTGTCATATTTGGTATTCTTTTTGTCCAGCATTATGTTTGATACCAAGGAACTGCCAAAATGTAAGGTTGTATTCAAAAATTCTTTAGAAATTACAGGAAGTTGGAATCGGAATCCAAATTTCGAAAGCTGTGCATTTAAAGACTAAATGCAATATTACTAGAAACAAAAATAATCCCAAAATAATAAAAAAAAATATATACGCGAATTTGCGAAGTGTGCCATATGTGTCGAAATCTACATCTTGGGTCTGTTGTTTGCACCAAGACCAATATAAGAAATATGAAAGCATATTGTGCTTCGACAACATTTATGTAACTATAAAACCTGAAATTAAAACAAATGTAGGCAGATTTTGAATCTAAGTAAATGTGACATACTGACAGACAGACGGAAGAGGCCAGCAGCAATATCTTCGAACGTTCATTCAAATACTGAATATTAAGGTTGTTATGAGGTGGGAAAAGCCAGGAAGGTGTTGACAGAATTTGAAGAGTCAGCAAGGTTTATAACGGGATTTAAAGAGTCAAAAAAGCGTTCATCACATTGGAGGGAAAACGATGGGCAGAATCAGGAGTTAAATTCGTTTTTCCTAAATGTGTGTATCTTCATAAAAGATGTCTTATGAAACCAGAAACTTCACTACGACAAATTAAAAATCTTCTGAAGCTTTTGTATTTTTGAATTGGTTCATAGTAAAGAGTTGGCAAGTTTATTTAAGCAAGTTATTTTACATACATTGAAGATTCAGCAGGAGTGTTTGTTCAGGATATTGACAGAGTCAGTGAGTTGTTAGAAATAAAAAATATTATGATAATTTCCATACCGACTTTTGGAAATTTCTTATTTTATCCATCATGATGCATAAGAAAATTTTGCATATTGACCCCAACTCATTGATTTAATTTTCGAAAGCTACATTATTGATCTGAACTGTCTTTTGTTGCAGACTGCAATGAAATCATTTTCATTTCAGAGAATGCATGAAGAAAGAGAAAAAACGCGCAAAATATTTTTTTTATGTTCAGTCTTGATTTCATTCATGGTGAAACACGCTTCAAGTATACAGCATGTCCCTTGAGGACACCCGAACGGACTGTTGACATCAATTTAGACTTTGCTGCAGTTGTTTATTGCATTGCACGTAAACATAATTTTTCTGGGTATTGGCAAATTACATATTCATTGTGTTTTGTTGGACTTGAATTGCATCCTTGATTTCCTGTAGACTTCATGAATTTACCTAAAAATATATAAATAAACTGAAACAATTCAAAATCAAACAATTGGTTCAATAATAGTTTAAAAGTGTGAAATATATTATTTAATTATCTCTCATTAAGAAAAAAAATAGAGTTAGATACAACCTAATGGATTGATTTCACCTTAGTTTCAAACAAAATAACACTGCTACAAGAGGCGGCGGACAGGAGCTTGAAAAAAGGGACAAGAGAGGGGAAGAAAAAAAGATAGTGAAAGGTAGTCCAGTAG
This sequence comes from Modiolus philippinarum, assembly GCA_002080025.1. Lineage (NCBI taxonomy): Eukaryota > Metazoa > Mollusca > Bivalvia > Mytilida > Modiolidae > Modiolus > Modiolus philippinarum. The sequence continues at coordinate 38,406 of MJUU01003275.1, read as the reverse complement.
AAAGGGACCTGGAAAACGAGAGGGGGATGGGAGAAAGAAGCAAAGGGCAGAAGAAAGAGATGACACCCCCTGTCTGCCCTTCCTATGTGCCATTTAAAACCCTACTCGTTATGGTCAATTGTACAGTATTGTCAAAATATAACACAGTTTGTGATGTGGCGGAATTATTAGAGCTTTATTTATAGTATTTGATCCAAATAATGTAAATACAAATAATAGCATTTGCATTAGTATATCAAAGTTTAGGATATTAATATGCCTCTGGCCGATACTTGCTTATTTCGGCCCATGCTCTCAGTACCTTTGGTTCATTTAACACGAATACATTGAATCTACCTGTGATCACCTGTAAACCTGTTTAATACTTAACTGAAACATAACATGTCGTCACGGCGACCCGGCTTGGTTATAATATGTGAAACTTATATTATACATATGTCTTTCGTGTAAGTTTAAGGCAGGAAGAATTTGATTCCCTAGGTCGGGGAAGTATTATTTATAGGGCTATAATTTATTCGTGAAAAACTTTTTACCTTCTGTAAAACATGTCTAAAACAATTACTTTTTTCTATTAATTTGGACATTACATGTATTTACAGCGGTATTAGTTTTAAACAAACCATATTTTTCAGCGCTAAAACAATTTTTGTTTTATTGACCACAAAGAATTCAATACGTTACCAATAGCATAATCGAGTCATAGTGCGAATATCCTTAGAATGTTATAGGTTTCTTTTTGAACATAGATTTTTAACCATACCAAGCTCTCAGCGGAGGGGTATCTTGACTTCAATCTGACGGGAAGGTCATAAGGTTTATCCAGGTCATGTGAAATTTGAGACCAGAATTTATCCAAAGAAATAAAAATGATGACCCGAACTTATCTATATTGATATATAAAAGCATACTGATTTCAATATAAACGAGTTTATTTCTATGTTTTGCCTGAATTTCTATGGGATATTATTTTAGAACAAAATTTGGTACACGAAATTGTCAGACAACAGGGAATTAGACACGAAATCTCCAGAAATCGCTAAAATAAACATGTATACTCGAAATATCCAAAAATTTTGCATGAGACGTTAAATCGAATACGCCGCATGTCCCGTGCGTACCTATACATATGTAGCAGGGATTCTGCTATAATATCATGTTGTGACTGAAGATGCACAACACGTTTTGTTGCACACTGATGATGATGCCAAAACCACACACGATGTGTTGTACACTGTCGACGATAACTTTTCCCCTGTCACACAAAAAGAAGTTCCCCCCCCCCTGCAAGTTATTACCGACTTTATCAGATGGTGGAACTGCTTCAATCAAGTATGAACTGCATGGTTAACGGTATTTGGTACTGATATCTGTAGTATTATAGAGTAGACAATATGTTCTTTCTAATCTTTTTTTCATATTAACAAGGCATTTATACGGAGAACTAAGCGTCTTTACTTTAGACTTCAAAATGCAAGTTATGTTTATGTGCATAGTCATTGACAACATAGCACACGAGTTTGTACGACAACACATCTATAAATATGGTCATTTACTGAAAGTACTACACGTGTGTACAAGTGAAAATTGTTTATTGGTGCAATCAACATTACAGCTGTGTCAAATTAACAAGAACATAAAATAAATATGTTTGATTACCTGTACTAAATAGAAGATATCAATTTACATATGTTGAAATGGTCCTTGGATAAATCAATTAAGTCAAATTTGTTTGTTTGTTTCAACAAAGTAACAAAGAGTGCAAGCCTTTTGAATGCAAAATTTGAACAGAATGTTTGTGCACTCAACTGAAAATTTTAATAAAATTGAGGCCACTAAATATCATTCCTTTCAATCAAAGCACCCCTTAAAAATCAGATAGCCTGCGAATAGACTCATGGGTTTTAGTGTCAACCAAGTCATGATTTGCATGGAACTGCACTGGCAACAGTCTTAATTAGAGTATATCACAGCCAAAGACATACGAGCAAAATGTTTAGCTACATTGTTAATTTCTTTTTAATTGATTTTTTAATTAAATTCTCTGGAGTACTCTCATATTTTCCCTGTCATGCATCTCGGTTAACCACATAAGATATACAAATGGCAACTATTTATTTATAATCAAGATACTGAAAGAGGGCATTTTACATACATATTTAAGGTTTATTTCTGACACATAAAATTTAAGATAGGAATGATACCCCTAAATGAACATAAGTGATAAACTAATCGCTACCTATAACCTTGAGTTCACCCTCCTAGAAAAATTTACGAAAACTGTTGCCTGCTCTGTGGAGACATTTTTTTGTCTGGGTTTGTTATTTTTCCGTATTTAATGGATGTTGCGATCACATTGATATTAGTTGTATAAATAATGTCTTTGTCATACTGTCTGAATTCGTGTTGCTGTGAATTGCCGTGATTTTGGATTTATGATTTTAGAATTTCCCTTTTCCTCATTCTTGCTTCGGTATTCGTTTGCCGATGTATCTTTACAAAGGCTCAATATTTAAACCATAAAAATGGCGGCATGATGTAGACAGGAGTAAGAAGTGCTCTCGATTTTTGCAAGTTTTTGACTATTCTGTGCGTTTTTAAGAGACAGCAATACAATATCAATGTTTGAAATAGTATTTGGAGTATATTTCAGCTATTCAAAAAGGACAAATTATCAAAAGGAAAACTTTTGAAGGATATTTATTCACATGTCTACAAGGTAAACAAAGGATGTCTATTTTTATATATCGTCGCTTGTATTTTGACAATCTGGTTTCAAAACGGATTGATAACACTGAGTAGATCTAAATATAGTTGTAAACAAACTAAAATACAGTTTCGATAATGGCGGTATCACAACAACAACAGCAGATTACAAACTTTTTATCTACAACTTGAACATAGCAGAAAAAGATTCACAAGAAACCCAGGACCCTGCTTTTACGGGTTTGATATCGGGATCTGATAAAAATCCTGCAAAAAGACTACATTCTTGTATATCCAGCGAGGGGGATCATAGTATTTGTATAGAAAATGATTTAGAGGAGATCAAGGAAACTCTGAAGAATGTAATAAAGAAAGATGATATTCAGACCATTGTTTCAGAAACTGTTTCTAAAGTTTTGGCACAAATAAAAACCGAAATCAAAAAGGAAATTAAAAAGGAAATTTTGAAAGAAATTAAGGACGAGCACGAAAAGGAAAAAGAAAATCTGAACACCAAAATAAGCAAACTAAGTGAAAAATTAGACAGTGTCGAATTTGATAACTGTAATCTTTTGGAACGGAATGCGGAATTACACAGAGAAAATAGACAGATAAGGAGTGAGATTGAACAAATAGGTAGGAGGGCAACAGAAGCTATGCAGTCAAGTAACTGGAACGAACAATATTCTAGAAAAAAGAATGTAAAAATTTTTGGCTATACTGAGAAAAAGGGGGAAAAACTACCCGAAGCACTCCTAAGGGATTTTGCAAAGAGCTCAGATTTAAAACTTGAACAAAATGATGTTATAGCAGCACACAGAATCCCCGGAAAACAAGGACAACCACGACCAATACTTTTAAAATTTCTGAGAATGGACTCTAAAATTGCATTACTACGCCAACGAAAAGTGATCAGTGAAAAGCTGGAGGTGAAAATAACAGATGATGTGACAAAACTCAACCAAGGCCTACTAAATCGGCTCCATCTTAGTGAGAAAGTAACAAACGCCTGGTACTTTAATGGACACATTTACGCTGTGGACACAAAAGGTGAAAGGCACAAGTTCGACATATATGACGATATTGAAATGAAGATTTCGTAAAACTATACTTGATATGTCAACCTCATTATTAAAAACATTCTGATATTGTGATTTATTGTGACTGTGTTATATATTACATTTTTGACAATGCTTTTTTTCTTTTTGGCCTAAATTTTTATTTCCTTATTTATCAACATCTTTTTGTTTGTCTGTTTTTGTCCTTTAAACTTTTGAAAACTTGCGATTTATTTCGCCCGCTCTTTTTATGTTGTTCCGGAAAAAAACTCGCATCCACGCACGGGATAGGTTAATTTAGTTTTATTTTATCTACTTCCGGATGAACGAGGTAAACAAAATAGTGAAGTAAGGTAAACAGATTTCTGTAAGTTTCTGTTAAAAAGGGAATTAGTATAGAGTAATAATACTCTTACATAAACTTATTTGATCGCATGAGTTAAATGCTAAACTATGTGCGTGTAGCTGTACTTAGAAATTATAAAATTCTAAGATAAATGTAATTATTGGCCAGTGTGACGAGCATTTTAAAAAAGGCTCAATATTTTTGAATTTGGTGCACAACAGATAATTCAATGCTTCCTTAATGGTGCATAAGTGGTTCTCAGTGTTGTTGTTTGACATTTTTGGGAGAAAATGAGTATATGATACCCACTTGTATATAAAAAACGTAAATATTTTTCATAATAATTTTACGCAAAACGAGGTCTATATTTGAGATAATTTCCTACATCATTCGACACGAAATTTACTATATTTAAAAAGAAAGAAGTGAGGCCATTTATCCGTGAATTTATTTCATTCAGCAAACTAATTTTCAAAATACATAAAATCTGCTCGAAACCTGTTTTAAAAGGGTCATCTGCTATATACACTGTTATAACAAAATCAATTCGTATGCATTTTTATGCATTTGGAAAACAGATTCAGCCACTGAACTTACCAATTATATGCATTTTTGACAAATTTAGACAATTTTTTGTAGGTTTTTGTTGAAATTCGTTGCATAAGACATCCAGAACTAAAACAAACTAATTGCCGTTTGGAAGGCCAAATGTTTATTCATCCGCAGCAAAAAAAAATGTTTTGGTTCTTGGTGTATTTTGTGTAGTTCTGCTATCTCTCAAACACTGTAAAATAGCTAAAATAGACACAAAAGGCTACTTACAGCAATGTTCGACTTCTAATAAACCAGATAACATACAATTGTAGCATATATTAATTTTATACTACTCAACAAAAGAAACGATACACAGATTTTATCAAGAATGATATTTTACCTTTTAGCAGAAAACCATAACGCATAGACTAAATGTTGTTTTTGCACGTAAGTAATAACATTATGCCAAAAATGTCTCTTACAATCTCTGAACCATCTCCGGTCACGGTCAAGGTTATTTTCCGGTTTCTGTTTTCAGACGTAAACAGTGAGTATGTCAACATCAAACCACCTCATTTTCGAACCGGGTGACTTCAAATATCTGTTACTATGTCGACCATGAGTCCTTAGGGCCTATTGTCCTTTTTTCAACTACCGTTATCCTAGGTGTAAAACGCGTGTTATGCAATCTTGACGTTGCTACGTCTCACGGAACCCGTTGACACCTGATTTATCATTTGATGAGCGTATTTGCTTTAGCTTAATCAATATCCTTTAGTTTGTTCTTCATTTCACATAACAATGAAATGCGAGGGCAAAAATCAAGATCTATAAAAATATATGTTGTGCAATGGCCACAAATTAATGTAAATAAACAAAGTACCTTTAAATTGTGGCCTACCTTACCATTTTTACTTTCTTTAAAAATCAAGATCGACAGTCTGACCGCACTAGGTCATAGACCACTTTGATTTTGTATTGAACGGGGCATCGAAATGAGACATTGGTTTCCACTTTGAAAGATGGCAAATTGTTAACCTGATGAAGTGTCCGAATTATTGACATCAAACAATTAAAATCATCCATCCGTTAACGGCGAACTCGATCATAGGGCGAAAAAATTCCTTTCCGGATTTTCATCATATCCGTTTCGGAATTGATTCAAAGATGGAATATACAAATGCGCTTGAACGTTGAATACATAAAACACTTAATTAAGATCTTAAAATTGCGAAATACAAAAACATTTACAAAATTACTTGTGTATCGTTTCTTTTGTTGAGTAGTATATTTTCAAGAATATGAAAAAGAAAGGAAATGGGGTAAATGTCAAGGAGACAACATCCCATATCCAGGTTAAAACGACCAAAAACAAAAACAAAACATCTAGGGGTCACCATATGGTCTTCAACACAGTGAGGAACCTCACACCATATAGTAAGCCCTAAATGGCCCCAAAAAGGTAAAAAAAA
>MJUU01003275.1:13514-25345 GCA_002080025.1 Modiolus philippinarum | reverse complement strand
TTGTTACTTTCGTCCCTTCAGAAATTCTATGGCCGTCACCACGACATCATAGATAGATATGAAATGTCATTGTCACAAATAAAAACTGACATTTTCAGCTAGATTTACGTCTTCCCGGATTTGACATTACCGGTTTTGACTTTACCCTAGATTGACCCACTGACAGTGTGACAGGTGCTGTATACAGAGCAGACATGCTTACCGGACCACCTGATGTCGTTCTCAGTTTTTATGAAAGTTCACACTGTCAGTGCTTTAGTTTTTTTGTGTTGTCTTATTAAATGTTAGTTTTGTCTTCGTCAGTGATGTTTGTGGTACCGATCTGTCCCTGTCGATGATTGAATACTTAAGTGATTACAAAAGCTTTTGAAAATTTCACCTTGGGACTGTTTGAGGGTTAGACAAGTTACACGTACCATGGTTCTCTATTGGTTTAGTCTCAGGGTTAGAAAATGACAATAACCAATCAGTAACCTAACAGATCTTTCAAAACATATGCCTAACTGTATACAGAGCAGGACATGCTTACCCTTCCGGAAAATAATGTGCATAAGAAAAGTTTCACTCTAACCGGTATATCTGTAATGACTGAAACGAAGATGAACAAGTTATTTTTTACTAAAATTTTTCTTTCTGATGGAATTTGAAACAAAATAATGTGTAAAAGAAAAGTTTTTCTCTGACCGGTACAATTGTAATGACTGAAATGAAGATTAACAATGGATATTTTTAAAAAGATTACCATAAATAAATAAAAATCTTTTTAAAAATATCCACATTATTTTCTTCAAAATTCCACCAAAATGAAAAGATTTAGTTAAAAATCACTTGTTAATATCCATTTCAGTCATTACAAATATACCGGTCAGAGTGAAACTTTTTTTTTACACATTATTATGATCAAAATTCCATCAAAATGAAACAATTTAGTAAAAGATCAATTATAACTCTTCATTTCAGTTATTAAAAATGTACCGCTCAGCGCAAAACTTTAATTTTACACATTATTTTAATCAAAATCCATGAAAAGGAAAAATTTTGATAAAAATCACTTATTAATCTTCATTTTAGGCATCTTAAATATACTTGTCATTGCAAAACTTTCTTTTTACACATTATTTTGTTCAAAATTCTATGAAAATAAAAAACTTAAGTAAAACATCACCTGTTAATCTCATTTTAGTCATTATAAATATACCGATCAGTGCAAAACTTTCCTTTAACACCTTATTTTGTTCAAAATTCCATGAAAATGAAAAATTTTAGTAAAAAATCACTTTTTGATCTTTATTTTGGTTATTTATACATTTACCGGCCAATGGAAAATTCCCTTTTACACTTGATTGTGTTCAAAGTTCCATGAAATTGAAAATTTTATTAAAAAATCACTTGCTAATCTTCATTTAAGTAATTATTATTGTCACATCGGTCAGTGAAAAACTTTTCTTTTACACATTATTTTGTTCAATATTCCATGAAATGAACAATTTTGTTAAAAAAAACAACACTTGCACCACTTCATTTTAGTGAATATAAATGTACCATTTAGTGCAAAACTTTAATTTTGAACATTATTTTGTTCACAACTCCATGAAAAGGAAAAATTTTAGCAAAAAATCGATTGTGTATCTTCATTTTAGTCATTATAAATGTACTGGTCATTGCAACACTTTCCTTTTACACAATATTTTGTTCAAAATTCCATGAAAATGAAAATTTTAAGTAAAGAAATCACTTGTTAATCATCTTTTTAGTCATTATGTATGTACCGGTCACTGCGAAACTTTCTTTTTACATATTATTTTGTTCATAATTCCAATAAATTAAACATCTTTTTTAAAAAATCACTGGTCTGTATCCATTTTAGTTATTACAAATACACCGGTCAGTACAAAACTTTCCTTTTACACATTATTTTGTTCAATTTTCCATGAAAATGCAAAATTTAAAAAAAAATCACTTGTAAATCTTCATTTCAGTCATGACAAATGTAAGTTAGTGCGTAACTTTCCTTTTACATATTATTTTGTTGAAAATTCCATGAAAATAAAATAGTAAAAAAATTACTTGCTTATCTTCATTTTAGTCATTGTAAATGAAGACTGGTGTTCGCATATGTATGAGTACAATAGTGGGCAATCAGTCAAAGCAAGTTAAGCTTTGGTGCATTGATTGTGATGTGGATATGTTCTATACCACACAAGCTTTAAACTCATTTCTAATTTATTACTATGTTCGTCAAATGAAGACAAAGAACTGAATTATTCAATTCTTGTTTCGATAAAACCTACGTGTAGGATATATTGACACATATACCCTCACATTTTCATTATAATATACCGTTTCTTGTTCTTCTGTTTGTTCATCCGTTTGATACGTCATCTCCATTATTACATCCTAAACTGTCAGCGCCAGGCATCTCTTATACACCATAGTGCACTACATATACGTATGTGTATTTTTTTACGTCATAGTTTGGCACTAAAACGCACATTTATTAGGTTAATTAATTATTAACTTTTTTCAGAACTATAAAATTTATTATTATTTTGAATAAAAGGTATATGATAAATATGATAACGGGCTGTCCAGGAGTAATAATTTATATTGGTGTAACAAGCTCTAGTGCTTTCCTAGTGTTACTTAATCAATTAATTACACAGCTAAACCAAAACACTTATTTATTGCCATCACATTCCGTTCTGTGGTGCAGTTTGCACACTGAATGAAAAATGCTGATCTGGTCCTTTTGTACACAACAAGAACGAGTATTAACATTGTTGTGGTCTCTTATAATATACTGGTTAACAGAATTACACACCATCAACATGCAATATACTGTATTTTAAAGTTTGAAATTAAAACAAGCGATTCTGTTATTTCACAGAATAAATATGGTAAAAACATAATTGAAACCAATTTTAAATATACTGACTGACTTTTAAATTGTTCCGATTTAATGAAAACATTTTTAAAATTTATTTCAGGACAACTTTATGCACTCCAAGTAAAATGAATCGACAAATAATCGAAGAGGAAACATGAACAAATTTTATTAAAATCAATGCAGATTATGTGTCTATTGAATTTTTTTTTTATTCTCATGGTTATGACTTCCAAAAGACGTTTATTTTTTACTCACCTGGCTTGAAAAATATATGCTTCATTCCTTGGTTTTTTATTGGGTCCGTGTTGTTCATCTTTGTTTGCGTGTGTCTTCATTTTTCTTTTCTGTGCCGTACTCAAGTTGTGTCTCCGTTCTTTTGTTGTTTCCGATGTTGCTATTGCCCTTTGATTATCCGTTTGTGATAGACTGTTCAATTCTCAATTACTTCGATAGGTGGTGAAAGGGATATAATCAAAAAGGATTTAGATACATTAAGTTTAAGTTCATATTTAAGTTGAAGTAAGTGCCTATCCAGAAAGCTCTATTAAGGTGTTTAAGTGGTATTATTCCGCCATTTTTGTCTAATACTTGTTCATTTAGGTTTCATTCATAAAGAAATTTAACAAAATAGTTATTCAAAATGTATCGAAAGTTCCAAAGTATTTAAAATTTTTATTCCTGATCACTTTTAAAACATTTTCATTACATCAAGGTGAAACAAAACACATATGCATTAAATCTGTCGCTGGATTAAGAGAAAACAGAAATTACGCAAGGGAGATAATTTGATGAAAGAATTTTCACATAGATATCACTGGATAAATTAACATTGTGTGATGTATATCTATTATTTCAACAGTGACCCGTAATTTTTAATTTTTTTATATGTATACTATATAGTGATTTCAAAACACATGCAAAGTATTAACAAAATATAAACAGATTCTTAAAGCTATCCGTTAAAATAATCATTTTTCCTATCATTTCTATGTAAAATCCTAAAATTCAATATTTAATTTTTTGCGCATATATACACGGTGACCCCAAAGTTTATTTTGTACTTTGAACAATAATAGAAATATGTTTCAACACAGAAAAATTTCACGAAATTCTATAATAGGAAAATAATACCGAAAGCACCAAAATAAAACACAGTTTACCAATATCCCAATATTTAAAACGCCCAAAATAAAACATGCATATTTTAACTAAAGCTAACAGCCTAGATTTCCCTATCCCAGAATATCCAAATATGCGGTAAAGCATTTGTATTTCTGCATTGGTCCATTTTGTTTACATGAAAGTAAGGGTCGGATGGTTCATATACAAGATTGAATGAATCATCAAGTCTATTCACGTAATTGAAGAGACATCAAGGGTTTGAAGTAAACGAGCTGTTATAACTATCACAAAATCAGTTTAAATAAACATTTTTATATCAATATGATTATAATACTAAAACCATTGGCGGATACCTCATTTTTGAACCACGTTGGAATCCCTTTTTCGTGGGTTGAATCCATCGATGTTTTACATTAGCTCATTTTATATGTAACGCGAATCTAAGATACATATTTAGCTGATTTTATAGTCAAAGATATGTTGTCATGTATATCTATTTGTGTAAATCAATTTCATTCTTACGTAAGTCGCTGACGTCTGATGGAGTCCATTCTTGTGACAAAACTTTAATTTATTTGTCTGTAATATCTGGCACAACATTTGGTTTTACGTCTGAAATGTCCGTTATTTTAGGCTTTGAAAAGGGACATATAAGTAAAGCACTTAACACAAAAATAGAAGCTCCAATGTAGAAAGGTGTTCCTGGACTGCCTGTTGATTCTTTAATAAATGCTGTCAAAAGAAACAAAAATATACAGAATTAATAAGCTCTATGAGTATATTACTTTTCAGTGTATGATAACATGTAAGAAAATTGGTAAACTCTATTATTGACTAATCTTCAGCTCGCCTATAAAAATATTACTGGTATAATGAATGTCAAAAATAAAGCGAAAGCATTATACGCCCGTCTTTGACGAGACGTATTATGGTATACTTTTATAATGTTATTACATAGTATACAAAACAACACTTGTATGCTACATGTAATGCAAATTTTTCTCGGCGAATACTTGAAATGTAATAAAACATGTTACCAAAAACTTGAAGTCATCCCATAAGAAGTTTTAAGATCGACATCACCATCTTGTGGACCGCTATGGGGTATCTGTTTCCAAGATGAATAAAGCTTACTTGTTGTTTCCTCTTCCGGATTTGACTTTGCGGTTGTCTTATAAGAAGCAGGAGATGCTTACTCTACTGGTACATCTGAGCTCACCCATGGTTTATTAATGGGTCCGTGTTGTTCATCTTTGTGTGTGTGTGTATGTCTTCATTTTTCTTTTCTGTGTCGTACCCATGTTGTGTCTCTGGTTTTTATTTTTTTTTTCTTTTATTGTTTCTAATGTTGCCATTGTCCTTGGATTGTTCGTTTTGGATTGACGGTTCGGTTCTCACTTACTTTACCTTCATAGAGGAAATGTGAATTAAGGATAATTGCCCTCTTATGCCTCTTTCAGAAAAAAGTCAAACTTTTCACCTCATTCTATAGACCCATCTATTTATCGTCTGCAATTGTGAAAATTTTCGAAAAAAATATTTTTCAGTCATCTACTTTAATGTCAGTCTATTGCTTACCAGCTGATAGAGATTGATTTCCTTATATTCTATCTATAAACGGTCTACTGCCTTTTGTTTGCAAACCTCTAGGACTGCATCACATTCGCACAATACTTTACTCGTTTGCCACTTACTAAATTGAATGCACTGTATAAAGAATCTTTAGAAAATTGTGTTACTGACTCATCCTCATCTTTATACAAATTAGACTCAGTTATCCTTGACATTGTACAACAAAGATCATTCCAACCTGTTAAAGAACACGCAAATGTAGAATGACGCCGTCCGTTTCTACCAATAAAGTTTGCTAATAAGGGTTTGGATGCCTTCAACCTTGCAAATATACTGCATCACAAAAATGTAAAAAAAAAGGTAGTGGTGGATTACATGATACCCCGCCACGTTTCACAAAATTTCGAAGTATCAAGGGGCGTAACTCTAGAACCCCTTGGACCTCTGAACCCATATTCAAACTCGACCTGAGTTTTGTGGTGAACAAGCCACATACCAAGTTTGAAGACTTTATGTTATTCCGTTCAAAAGTTATCAGTCGGAATCCTTCGGCTGACGGACGGACAGATGGGTGGACGGACGGCACACAACTGAGGGTATCACATTATACCACGCCACTACGTGTGGTGGGGTATAAAAACAAAATACCTCAATATTTCAAGAACACATCAGTTCAAATTATCTCATATATCTATACTTCACCGATAGCACATAATTGTGTATTGCAGAGCCTTATCACTGACGATCTCAAGTCTGAACCACCCGATTGTTCATGTTTAAATTCACCTTACAGATATAGTCCCTGTGTTCATGTCATAACGGGAGACTTGAACATCATCGAAAACCCGTCTCTTTTAGATATTCTTGCAAAGGGACCCAAATTCCGTGAGCCGCGATCCATCAACTGGGAGCAAAATTTTAAACTCCTTATGGATGCTGTAGAGGACTACGACAGAAAATGATTGAAGCGTGAACAAAATGAAGACATTTATTCTCTTTCGGAGTGGGTTAAGGCTGTGAAGTCTATGATTCTTAAACGTGTTAGTCAGCTACGGGGGTCAATTAGAACAAAAGCATCATCCATTTTCCAAAATTTCGATGTTGCCAGATACTTGTCCTCCATTCATGACAATTATGTTGTTATTCCGGCAGATAAAGCCCCTAATGGCATCATTTCACATGTAAAAATCATTAAATCGAATGTTTAAAGAAAGAACTAGGCATTGGTAACTACCAGGGCAATCCAACCTACACATCTACTACTCTGTTTAAGGAGGAGATATTACAGAAACATAAATCTGTTTTGCTTTCCTTTGGGTTTTCAACCAAAGATGAAGACACCGATTTCCCTTCCCTGTACAGGGTACCAAAACTTCACAAATTCTGATACAAACAACGGTAAATCGCTGGATCTGTAAAATGTTCCACAAAACATCTTTCTAAGCTATTAACCTCGATCTTGACAGTCGTAAAAGAGGGCCTTCAAAAATACTGTGATACTTGCTTTTCAAGAAGTTGTGTAAATGAAATGTGGATATTATTAAAACTCTAAACATCTGCTTGACATCCTAAAATCAAGATCATTACCGCATTGTATCAGCATTAAAACTTTTGACTTCTCCACACTTTATACTACCATTCCTCATGAACAACTGAAATCTCGACTGTAAAATGTTATTTATAGATGTTTCTTCTTTAAGAACGGCGAACGAAGATACAAGTACATTGTCATAGGCAGAGAACAAGCATACTTTGTGAAATACTACTCAGAATCACAGAAAAAAAAATACACGGAGGAAGAAGTTATTTAAATGGTAGAGTTTCTGATTGACAATTTATTTGTCCAGTTTGGAGGATTTGTTTTTCAACAGAACATCGGAATTCCAATAGGCACAAACTGTCCACCTCTTTTAGCCGACCTGTTTCTCCACTCTTATGAGGCAGAATTCATTGACGGGCTTCTTCAAAGTAAAGACAAAAAAACTGGCCCAGTCCTTTAATTTCAGTTTCCGTTATATAGATCCTATTTTATCACCAAACAACCCTCGCTTTTGTAATTTTCTTCATCTTATTAATCCAAAAGAGCTTTAAATTAAGGATTTAACAGATACTTCAACATCGGCCTCGTTCCTTGACCTTCATCTTGAAATTGACAACAGAGGTACATTACAAACAAGGTTGTATGACAAACGCGATGACTTCACTTTTCCAATAGTCATCTTCCCTTTTCTTTGTGGAAACATTCCAAAAGCACCAGCATATGGAGTTTACATCTCACACCTCAAGGCCTTGTGGTCGTTACAGTGAATTCCTTGATAGAGCCCAGTTACTTACAAATAGACTATTTAATAAAGGGTACGTTACCAAAAAACTTAAGTCATCACTATAGAAGTTTCACGGCCGACATCACGATTTTGTGGATCGTTACAGGATATATGTTTTCCCAGATGACAACAGATCTTTTCCTCTACAACTAAAGTGTGTTTTTCCTCTGTCGGATTTGACTTTGCTGCCGGATTTGACATGTTCAACACGACATATGTCTTATAAGAAGCAGGAAATGCTTACTCCACCGGTACACCTGATCTCGCCCATAGTTTTTTATTAGGTCCGTGTTGTTCATCTGTCCCGTACTCAAGTGGTGTCCTTGTTTCTTAGTGTTTCCGATGTTGCCTTTGTCCATGGATTGTTCCTTGGACGGTTCGGTTCTCACTTACTATTCAACTTATATGTTCATGTCACATCATTAGTCCTGAGGACACAATATTTTTTTCTTTGTAAACCTAAAAGTCACTTAAAACAATTCCATCTGCTCCATTGTTTAGAGTTTTTGAATGCTTACAGCACAACCTTAGTGTGAAAAATATTGTTCAAAAACTAAGAACTTTCATCATCTCAATTTCTTCTAAACTTTTAAGAATGGAGGGAATCCCCTTTGGTAAAAATGGAGGTCTTACAAATATAGCAAATTTGACCTTTTTAAAAAAGACCTCATCATTCCTCGGTCTTTTATTTAGAATTCAATTACTGTATTTTTTTAGTTTTATTTTTTATTTAAATACATAAGACATAATTATGTAATATAAAGAAGTGGAAATCAAATTAAGAGAAATTAACTATATTCGAGGCAACGAAAGCAATGGGCCTAATAGTGTTCTCGTATCTAATGTCAAACCTGTCAATGGACTTCCCACAAGTGCTCCCACTCCAATAGGCAACAATCCTATACTCAAGGCTGAATCATATTCTGTTGGTTTTACAAGGTTTTTCAGTGACAAATTGTATCCAATATTAATACCACCTATGAAAAAGTGAACACTTAAAAATATATAACAGTGAACATTACTCTCCAGCGACGTAACAGTAAAAAAGATGTGGTTTTGGTGTGAATAACCGATTTGTAAGGGAGACAGACTTTTAATCATTATGTTCTAAAATGGTGGTTTAATTCTGAATTCTGAATGCATGTATTGAAATTTTGATCCAAAGAATACACAGTACAAATAAGCTATATTTTTTAGCTCTTTGTGTCAACAAAAGATCTACGGGCCCTCCCTCTCCATTAACCTGTTGTTAGTTGTCTGATTTGTACTCACTTATGTAGATTCTTTGTCAGTTTCTCAGATTCCATTGGTTTTAGATGTCTTGTCTCGTGAACAGTTTCCAATATTTATTGTATTCAAAACAGCACATGTACACCACTTCCCTGTTAACTATTTATTCACTGTTAATAACATAATAGCTATTTACAGGTTGGGGGGAAACCCCAATTTTGCTATAATATCCCAATTGGGATATTTGACCAGTTATTTGTTAATTACATTTTTTGGGGTTTAATGCTGCATCAAGATACCTATAAATAATAATTCTGTAGGTTTAGAGCTTTCAGGAGATATACTTCTGTTGTCAAAAGGATGATGCAATTTTCTGCTGATCGATTTATGAATAAAACAAATAGTCATTTTGATTAAGCGATAACTTGAGCTTAAGAACCATTCTATACTGCTTCTCTGGAAGAAATCTCTATCTACAATGAAATTAAACAAGGTTTGCTAGTTTTAAAAAAATGATTATTAAATAAATGAAGAATGGAGAAAAAGTCATCTGAACATGATCTTAGATTTCTTCCAGAGTTGTCTCTCTTTGTCCATGTCTTAAAAAATGCAATAAATGTACAAATGTAGGGTATAACAATGGTGTTTGAAACCTCGATATCTTAACATATTCTTACAAACTTAACTTTCAATTTAATCTTAAAATATTCCACAGACTTCCCGTTTCCCTTGACTTGATAATTTAACAAGTTATAATTGTGATAATCCTGAATATTTCACAGAATCCAATGTATATTTTACATTCTTAAAATGTCTCTGCTTAGGAACTGCAGCATCATTAAGAAGATGGCGAAATGCCATTCGATAACTTAAATGACAAAGTTTCTCATGTTTTATGTTTCATTATGCGTCATTGAAATGTGAAAAAATAATCAATTAAAAACTGGTCAAATATCCCGATTGGGATATCACGATATATCCAAATTGGGATATAATAGCCCAATTGGGTTTCGCCCAACCTGATAAAATAAAGAGTAGAAATCGTTGTTCCCTTCCTTCACCGTATTATAAATGCATTTGAAACGTTTCTGGTGTTCAATTACTCTATGTTTTTTTTTGGTGTAATATACTTTAATCTTACACATATTATATCTTGGTTTTACTTGTATTGTTATCAGAAATAAATAATACAGTCGAACTTTGATGGCTCGAACACCCAAAAGACTGGTGAAAAATTCGAGCTACAGGTGTGATCATGCTATCAAGGTTGAACTGTGTTTAAAATCGAGCGAAGGGTACAGAAAAGGAGTTCGATGCACTATGGTGTTCGAATTATTGCAGCTTGAGCCATCAGAGTTAAAGCTACAGGTGTGATCGTGCTATCAAGGTTGAACTGTTTTTAAATTCGAGCTAAGGGTGCAGAAAAAGGGTTCGATGCACTATGGTGTTCGAATTATTGCAGCTTGAGCCATCGGAGTTAAAGCTACAGGTGTGATCGTGCTATCAAGGTTGAACTGTGTTTAAATTCGACCGAAGGGTGCAGAAATAGGGTTCGATTCACTATGGTGTTCGAATTATTGCAGCTTGAGCCATCGGGGTTAAACTGTATTTATTTGCAATAATATTACCAAATAACTTACAAAAACAATTACTAGCAGATATGATATGATTTTTGTTTGGCCATTTGATCTTATCACAAACACCGTTTTGTTAAGAACGTGTAAGATTTTAAGTTGGTTTTCAAGATAATTGATTTCATTGACGATCAAGACGTGTTAAGACAGCATAAGATCAACAAAGAACCATTTAATTGCGTCCAGGAAAGATCAAGACGAGTTCAATTTGTTATGGTCAAACAAAATATCGATTAAATCTTGTTTGATCGGGACAAACTTAACAAACTTGACTGAATATCTTATACTGTCTTAAGCCTGTCAAGATCGTGATAAGATCAAAATGGTGAAACAAGATAATACACATATCTGTCAGTGTAATTGCCCCTTTTTTAAACGACAACTCCTAAAAACAACATAGACATGTTCACATAAAACAGGTAAGGAGCTTGACCGATTACGTCGTCAGTAATTATCTCCTTCCATGAAACATACAAGAAATGCTTTCAATGTGCGAAAAATATTATGGTTTCACAATGATTACATAAATAGGGCTGATACTTTGATAAAAAAAACATTTATATAGCGCCTTATATATAAAGAATCTAGTAAGGCATTTTACATAATAATACAAAAAATATAAATTATTGAAACCAATGGTCATCAAACATCATTAATCGGACTTTAAAAAAACAAATATCTGAAAAGTGAAAATCAGTACATACTATATACATAAATAACAACTAAGAAAATGAAGTTTGATAAAAGTCTATTAAGTCACACTCAATTCAATTTACATAAAACAAATTGTATGTTTCTAACCGTTATATTTTTTTCTTGAAATATAATTAGATTACGTGTGTATTCTTTGCTATAAATGGAACGTGTGTACTTTGTAAGGGAAACAACGGCAGTAGAATACCGAAGAAACAAAGAAGTTGAATTTTAAAAAATCGAAGTCCAAAGACATGGCCAAAACGAGAACACAGAAGGACAAATACAAGTTGACATAACTTGTGTCCAATTTTTTCGTATTTATTCTTTTTTTTTTTTGTATTTGTTTTTGTTTTTGTTTTTTTTTTT
>MJUU01003275.1:0-13499 GCA_002080025.1 Modiolus philippinarum | reverse complement strand
AATATTTTTTGTGTTTATTTATTTCATATTACATTTGTTGTTTTCTATAATTCTTGATTTTTTTTTAATTGCAAATTTACTGTTATTTATATTGATTGTAGTTTTTGCTTTGTAACTTTTTCGTTTATTTTGTTTAGTTTAGTTCTTTTTTTTTCTTTCTTTCTTTTTTTTAGCAATAAAATATAATTAAACTAAATATTTATTTTTTTCTTTATATCTATACTTTCAAAGTGAACACAACTATTATATAATGATACTTGTAATTTGATTTTTCCGACGTATTTTATTTAGGTTTTATTAGCAATTAATTGTACATATATTTCCATACGTATGTATGCAATGACTAATCAACCAAAACTGTTTGAAATTTATTTCACTTTTTCGGCTAAACCTATATTCAAAAACACTATGAAGTTAATGTATTTTCCATCAGAAGTCACTTCAGTTGTGGCTTTGTTCTTCTTCCTTCTCCGCTTGCTGACAAATATATTTGTATTGTGCAACAAGACACCATCTTCAATTTTGGCAATGACTGCTTTGAAAACTAGTTCAATTTTCGCCGTGTACTAGTTATTGCTAATTTAACTTTGGATTATGGCTTTCCGTATCATTTGATTTTAACACTGCTGATGACAGGTTACTCCTTGAAACATGTATAAAGCATAACGAAATTTACTGTTTTTAAGCAACTTCGGTAATTTTTCAATTTTGAACCCTTGGGTCGATGCCACGGCTGGTGGACCAGAGGCCCCGAGGTTATTCACCAGCCCAATATTCAGACTTGTGTGACATGAAAATTTTACCTTTCGTGTTATAGAAATTTAATGTTTTTATCAAAATTCTAATCTCTTAAAAATTACTGGGGCTTCATTCCGTGTATGGCACTCTGTAGATGTCCTTGGTAGAGATTTGGCTTCATATTCCGATATTGCTATAGAAATTTACTGTTTTTTATCAAAATTCTTGCTACTTAAAAAGTACTGACGCTTCATTTTTTGTATGACACGTGGTACGGATTTGGCTTTCCATTTCTATATATTTGGAATTGAGTACTTCTTTTTTTTAAATTTGAATAATGGCTTTCTTAAACGTATCTAAAACGTTTCACTTGAGTTTAAAAAAAGGTTTATGCAAAAACGTTTTATGAACCATTATTTTTTGGTGTTCATTTAGGTTGATTAAACGTTTTTCAAAACGTTTCATTAAAACCTTGTTTTAACGTTCATATAACATTTTTGAAAACATTTATTGAAACATGTCAACAACTATTTGAAAACCTTTTTAAGGTCTATTAATAAATAATATAAAATGTTGTAGTAACGTTTCAGAAGTTTTTTTTGTTTTTTTTTTTTGTTTGTTTGTTTTTTTTTTTTTTTTTTTTTTTGTGACAAAAATATCAACCAAGAACCTAAATTTAAATAACAGATACCTTACAGAGCACTTTGTTCTAACATACGGTGTACGTGAGCATGAGAGAATCATGTTTATATAATGTATTTTGATCACCAATAGTGGNAATAGTCATGTTCATGGCATATAATTCCACAACTCGTTTCCATTGTCAATAAAAAACGTCTTAATCCATATTAGAATAGTTTTCAAAATATTAAGTATTTATTAACGACACATCACTCATTTAGTGGAACAACTAATTAACGAAACTCTGATTGATGTAGAAAGTCCTCTTTTCTGAAACAAAAATAATACTCAAAGTAAAAACATGAACATTCTTTAGATATATTGTTGTCTTTTAATCATTTTATAACACACATGTTGATAATTTTTCGTCCTAAATAACCGATTTGGTTATATGTATTTGTTCTTCATTTCAATCACAATTGAAGGAACATAAATATTTTTCGTTTTTAATCTCGGGCCAAATCCCCGAGCTGAATCATGCATTGACAGAGAGATAGATCATAAATATTCTCGTGTTTTGACGTAAAAAAGCATAAACTTACTTTCTCCGTTCTCCTTGCCTTCATCCCGATACATATGCATTATCATTGCTGTGTGCGGCGGCTTGGCGCCTGTGATTTGAAATACATCAGTTGCTGACCTTTGACCCTTGATCTAAAACACGTCCGTCACATAATGAAATAACAGCAGATTGAATATTTTGATGCGGATAAACATTTTTTACCCCAAGAAACACAATATCCTCCTAGTTTGGATACCTTAGAATTATAAAAAAACAAAAGAAAGATTTATATTGAAAATAAAATGATAAAAAATAATAAAATGATAAGGAATTGAATATATATCGGGAGGGGTAAGGATGTGCCAAATTGATCTCGGATATTTGACACCTCCTTGTACAAGAAGATAATGGAAGTTATCTCCCCGGATATCTTTATCTTTATGTCTTCTCAGACATTACTGGTTAAAGAATGTCTGAAATAAAGTTAAATTAAACGTTTTTTCCAGGTTTTCATGAAACGTTTTCAAAATGCGCAATAAAAGCATTTGATAAACGTTGATGAAAAATTCGTTTTAATAAAGTTCCGAAAAAAAGTTCATAAAAAACGTATAGAAAAAAAACGTTTTAGTAAGGTTAAATGCCACGTTTTGAAAACGTTCTATTGTAACGTTTACGAAAAACGTTAAAGAAACGTTTCTCTAACGTTTTTTATTCACTAACCTCTTAAGAACCTTTTAAAAAACGTTTTACAAATGTTTCGTGTTTTGTGGGTTACTCCTTGAAACGCGCGTAAAGCATAACGAAATTTCCTGTTTTTTAATAAAACTTCGGTGTTTTTTGTATTCAATGCGGCTTATGTTTCCTTATTTCTATTTCTTACACATAAATTTGGGTACAAAAATGATGGTTATTTACTAAAATATATTTTAAAAGAAGTTTGTTTAAACATGTATTTATAAATTTAAGATAAAATCCCTTTTGGGATGCTTTGAAGAAGATTGCATGTGGTTGTCACGTGTGAAGAAAAGCAAATATTGGACGTAAAAAAAGACGTTTGGATGTCAGTTACATTGTACATTTTCTCTTAAAGTTAGACGTTGAATATGTTCTTTTTCATTAAAAAATCAAATCGTGTTCCATTAGGAACATTCAGTGGCTTTCATTTTCTTATAATTGCAAACGAAACAAAGGTTATACTTCTTAAAATAATGCTACTTTCAGCAGATCAGTTTAAAACTTACGTTGGATGAACTTTTACATGTTTTACCATTTATTCATTATAGTTCCCCCATTTTGGAATATTTCATTCGATTAAACTGTTGATATAACAGTTTTTAAGAAAATGGTCGATGTTTTTGAAACATTCACATTCAGCAAAATTTGGCTGGAAAACCTATCCTTTTTATATTGCGCATATGCAATGAAACTGAAAATAAATACTAAGTATATATCTTCTTATAAAATTTTAGTTTCTTGATATTTGGGTTATTGGATGTGGTTTGTTTCCATTGATTTATTCACTTTTTTACCTTTTTGGGGCCATTTANGGCTTACTATATGGTGTGAGGTTCTCACTGTGTTGAAGACCATATGGTGACCCCTAGATGTTTTGTTTTTGGTCGTTTTAACCTGGATATGGGATGTTGTCTCCTTGACATTTACCCCATTTCCTTTCTTTTTCATATGATTGGTGGACGTATTATGTTTACATTTAATTAAAAATGTAATCCTAGTATAAAGAAGAGCGATAACTAGTACACGACCAGTAAAGGAACGACTTACTTAAATCAAATGTAATATCACCTACCTTCGAAAAAGCCATACAAGATTGTGAAAGTCAAAAAGTGGTCCATATTTTTAGAAAATGGAGCAATCAACATCACATTGGCAATCGCTATCAGGAAAAATATCCAAATTTTTATTATGTGATATTTAAAGAAATGACACAACACTCCAAAACTAAATCGTCCAAATGCACTACTGATGCCACCCATTGACAATGCAAATGATATGTCAGCGATTGTAACACCAACTGAAATAGCGGTCTCTGGAAGCTGACTGCTGGGTATGTATATCGCTGCTGTGAACAGGAAGTTTGTCAGCAGGTAGGCAATGAATCTTGGTGTTCGACAAAACATCATACATTGTACTTCATGGCTTCTTTTCGCTTCTGTGTTGTTTTCATTGAACATTTTGGCCTTCCTGTCTAAAACAAATATACATGTAAAGGTGTTATTATACCTTACTAAGTATAATAAAATAGCTGCAATCTGAGAAAATCAGAGCTAATTAGATGGCTACTGCAATAACTATTTTCTTAAAGAGAGTCATACACGTCAATACTTTCAAATTTTGGTATTTCAGTTTGTGCAATTTCAAAAATGTTTTTTTCTGCTCATATATTTATATTTATAAGGACACAAGGTAATTTCAAGATAAAAAAAACAACAATAAAAGCGTTGTTTCGTTGATTTATTTTACCATATATTTGTAGAAACTTTGTCTAATCTGCATTTAGTGCATATCCTTTTATTGCTTATAAGTTTTGCAAAAGCGGACACATAAGTCAACATTCTTTTTTTGTACCAACACATCAACGCAAACAGCACACGGTGAGATTACATCCCAAACTATTAAGAAAAAAAAATGTCTTCTTTTTGAAATCTTAAATTAATGCATCTTGTCGGTTTTTTTATATTGGGAAACAAAATTTAAAATTATGTACGGATTCTGACATTTTTTTCCCTTTCTCATGTTACATTTGTAAACAACAGCACCCAACATGTAGCTCTCGATATTTTATATAAACATTGTAGTTTAGTTTTAGTAAATAGGTTTTGTTTGATTGTTTTTACTTTTTTATTGTGTTTTGAAGAATAGCCGGACAGGTCCCGAAATATCAACTGTTATCTTAAATTGTGTCATTCACTTTGTTTATTATGTTGTCTATAAATATATTTATAGTATAAATTTCTTCAATATCTAATGTTTTGTTTAATTCGCTAACCAAATACGCAATCTATAAGTCTTATCTCTTCTACACTGCTCAATAAAAGACACAAATCACAGTTCATTTTGAAAATATTTTATATTTAGCTATTTCCCCCCCCTACGGAGTCGGGTGAAATACTGTTATTCTACATTTCTTCTGATTCTTCTTCTTCAAATGAGTTCTGTCCGAGTGGTTATTTTTAAATGGCTGAATGAATAACAAAATACCGAGATTACTGTGAATTTAGGTTCTGCATTTGCGCATAAAATGATTTCAAACTTTACACATAGTTTGACCAAAATCTGACGTTATATGTTGAGCGTTAAATATTTCCAAAATGGCCGTCATTTCAAAGATGGTCACCAAAATATATCTAAATTTCAAGACTATCCGATTTCAACAAAATCTGAATTTTAGGAAGATGTTGATGCTGCTAATCAGTTGTAATTATCGGAGTTGTCTGCGGTGATATCAGCTGTTGCTGGACATTGCAAGTCTAGTCCTTCTTCTTCTTCTAATAATAATAATAATAATTCTTGTCCGAGTGATTACTTTGAAATGGCTGAATAAAATGATTTCAAACTTTGCACACTGTTGGATCACCATCTGAAGTTGTATGCTGTGCGTTTGAAATTGGATAGATGGGTTCCAAAATATGTCAAAATTTCAACATTGTACGATTTCAATGAAAATTGATTTTTGGGTAGATATTGAGGCTGGAAATAAGGTGGAATCATCAAATTGGTGGTCTGATAGTCGAGTTTGCCGTTAATTGATGGATGATTTGAATTGCTTGGTGTCAATTATTGGGACACTGTACCAGGTTAAAAATTGTGCCACCTTAAAAAAAGGGCAAACAGCCTCTCTATTTTATGCCCGCTCAATTTAAAATCAACGTTAACAAGAACTTGGCACGGTCTGAGCGTCGATGTCAATTTTTGCCTTCACAATTCAATGTTTTATGGAAGGGATGGCAAACTAAATACTAATTGTTCATGTAAGGCAAACATGCTCATCAACCGATAAATGACGTAGGGGCAGATCCCGTGAAACGCCTAAACGTCAAGATAGCAAAAAAAACCAGTTTTACACTTGCGTGAATTGAATTCGGAAATGGAACCAGGGGAATACTTGGTCCACATATCGCAACAGTTCTTAAAGTCAGTTGGTGCGAAAATATGACAATTTCACAGATGCTGCATACTCAATAGTTACGTCCGGAAACAAAAATTCTAGACAACGACCTTGCGATTGACTGTATATGGTGCAGTAATTGTTAGCGACATTTTTGGACATAATGTTACTTTTTACAAACGAGAGAATACATTTTATACATGAGATATTGTCTTTCATATCATTTTAGATCAAATCCGTGTATTGTATCTTTTGTTGACTAATATATGTCGATAACACTTTCAATGTATTAGTTCGTTACTAAAATATTCTTGATAATTATTTGCTTGGGAAGCACTTGGTGATGCACTATTCGGGTTTTATAATGATGAGGGAGGGCAAGGATATTAACTGTTATTGTGTTATTGGATAACATTGATTCTCTGTTCGGTGTTATTGCAAAATATAATGTTGTGTTAGTTGTTATTGGGTAGTTTTGTGTTAGCTCTTATGATGAACATTTAGTTCACTGCTAGCTGTTATTGAACAGTTCAGTTTGGTGTTATTACAAAGAAATAACCACAAATTTTCGCGCCTCGCTCCACTCGGCATTTTTTCTTTCACTTTTATGTTGGAATCCCCCCGTGTCAAATCCCCCCTGTCCGCGCCTGCATGCTTCATTATTATATAGCTGTTGCCTACAACTGTATAAGTTGTTAGTCTACATTTTGACTATTCAGTCGATTTTGTAATTCAACTTTTTATTTTCTGTGGTTAATTTGACCAGCTTTTCCTTTATAGTTCAATTTGAAATAAATAAATTGATTGATTATTTAGAGTTTAACGCCCAGTGAGCAATATTTCAGCCATTTCAGGACAAGAACAAGTTAATCAAAGTTAATCAAAAAATATAAGCAAGAGAAGAAAGAATCAATTATGGAAGAGACAACAGGGACAACGAGTTTCGATTGCCACTGGAAAAGGGGAGAAAAGGGTAGGGACAGGGAAATTAACCTTCTATACAAGTCCCAGAGACTCTGCTCTCTTTAGACAATATAGAAGGGGTCTTTATACTGCATGGAGCGTTGCATTTCTCCACACAGTTTGGCTACAATGGTTCGCGGTCAGGCTTTCTGTATTATGGCCTTCCTGCCCCGCATAGACAGGGCATTCCCCTATCCACCAACTGGGGACGCGCTCGGCAGCTCTGTAGCCGGAGCCCCTGAAAACCTATTCAGGTGCCTGGGAATGGAAATAAAATAAACTCCCATCACAACATACATTTTATAACCTCAAGACTTGACACGTTTTTCTTAGAATTTCATATACTTGTTGTCCTCTTTAATATCATATAATTTAACGGTGTTTTGGGACTTTTTTGCTCAAATTTCAAGTTAGAATTAGCTTGATTAACCAGAATTTAGACGAAGAAGATATAGCTATATAATTAAAAGAATAGTCAAACACTGTACTATATAGAAATCAGAATAGACTTTACATTGTAAATTAGTTGAATGAATAGTAATTCATCTCTTCGACAAGAGCCGAAATTGAAAAACACTTATACAAGAATTGAAATTGAACACCGATAGCTACATGATGAGAAAAGAAAATTTAATCAATGAAAATTCACACATACTGATCTTTGAAAGTTGTTCGAATCTTCGATTCTTGGCAACTGAAAAACATGTTGATAAAACACAAAGCAGTAAGACAATGTAATACATATTCAACTGCGCATTTCATTCTTAGCATCACTAAGATAATACTTCTTGTGGCATTTGAGTTTGTCAGTTCTGAGGTAGGACTCAATAATTTTATTCACGAAAAGAATTAGACTTCATGAAAGCTGTTACTACTAGAGTGGGTAGAACTGTAAAAGTGTCAGAAAAATTCAACTAGCCTAATCCAAGACATTTAAAAAAGTTTAGGTCTATACTATTTTTCGCCTTGTACAGTGATAATGAGTAAAAAATAAAGTACTTTTTAGTCACCTACCGGCGATAGCTGAAGGTGATTTTAGGTTTGCGCTCTCTCCGTCCGTCCGTCCGTCTGTCAGTCCCGCATTAGTTTTCCGCACTTCTTTCTATACCCTTGATCTGATATTTTGTATGCGAGTCTACCTTAGTGAGTTACAGACCTAGTGTAAGTGTGGTTCCTGTCCACTAATTTTTGACAGAGTTATGGGCCTTAGACTCTGATAGCTGTTATCACTTATTTTCTTATTTGAATTATCTGTTATCTGTTATTGAAAAAATCAATTTGCTGTTAGGCTGTTATGGGACCCCCCCCATGATGTAAAAGGCAAAAAAAAATAAGGATAAAGACGGACTCGGTGAACAACAATGAAAGCGTTGTTCCATTGCTTTTTTACCATGTATTTGTAGAGACTTTGTCTCATGTGCATTTACTCCATATCCCTTCATTGCTTATTTGAGTATAAAATTGTGCTAGCAGAAAACGGACGGATTCATTCCACGAAAAAATGTAATAAAAGGAGGTTTCGGGTTACCATCTTCTAAATGTTACTGTCATTTTTGCATTAACTCTTTACGATTTGAACAATAACAAAGAGGAATCTGAAATGAATTAAATAATCAATATTTATATTTTTACATTCGTTTACAGGCACATTTACTATAGTCTACATACCATATGATTATATAAAAGTAACAAGGCTATTTTCTATTGACTTTGTAGTCTTCATAATTGTGTTTTATGATTGTGTGTTTAATGCTTAATTCACACTCAGGTAAATCAGAATAGCACTGTTATTGATTTGAAGTCATATGTCATTCTTAGATTAACATTTACCTTTATCTTTGTTATTAGTTGTTTGCACTGGAAACACACAAGCTCCGCACAATACCGTATGTAATGAAAGAGCTGAATGAATTAAGATTGCCCCTTCAAATCCATACTCAGACAGCATATACTCAGATAAAATTGGCAGTACTACAATTCCAACGGCGCCACCAATAGTACCGATTGCCATGCCAATAAACTTCTTTTTGTCAAAGTACTTATCAACGGTCATAAGTAAAACAGCGTATGCCATGGAATGACCTATACCTACAAAATTCCACTAAAACTGCAGAAATATGATCACACAAAGTGGAATATTATTCTAGAAACATACTATAGTGCAAAAGAATAACAATAACAAAACAAGGAATACCGATGGATTCTCATGGTTGGTAGATTGTATTATGAAAAAAAAAAATCACTCCCATTTTCGCAGGTAATTATATGAGTTTCGAGCAATACAGAACTATTGTTGTCTTATTGACTTTTACATCGTCATTTGCGTCAAATAATTAAAATTAGATGTAAATG
This sequence comes from Modiolus philippinarum, assembly GCA_002080025.1. Classification (NCBI taxonomy): domain Eukaryota; kingdom Metazoa; phylum Mollusca; class Bivalvia; order Mytilida; family Modiolidae; genus Modiolus; species Modiolus philippinarum. The sequence continues at coordinate 4,137 of MJUU01003275.1, read as the reverse complement.
GACAGGAAACCAGGCGAGGCAGGGAACCTATTTTGTCTTCAGCATGTACATGACGTAACATGTGTAACTGACTGGTCAGTGTTGACCAATGAAATGATTTGTTAAATAAATGTTGCATTAGAATTATGATTCGGTTGTGTTTGTTAAAGCCTACCTGGAATTATTGCCATGGTAACATATAATATCGGAAATGACGACACAAAACTGGAACTAAGGTAACCAATAAAATTCAAAACTCCTCCAACCATAATAATAGGGCGGAAACCAAGTCGGGTTTTGATTGGTATTAATATTATTGCTGAAAATAAATGTTAAGATATACCTTGATATCTATAACAAATTAATAAAGACGAGCATAATAGGTATATTACATAGTCTGTTAGTGAGCTGATTAAGAAATATATTATTTCAAACGGGCTTTATGCATATTTGAATATGGTTATACCTTATATTTGTCAATATTTTTTGCTGAACGATAGAGAGGTATAAAATGAAGATGCATATGATGTCTGGTCATGTTCTAATATGTATAGAGCGCTATTTAACAAAATATCTATGGTCTTATACATTTTTCTGATTTTATTCCTCCATAAGTTTGAATTGGTCTGCACTGAGCAAAATTTAAGTTTTCGAAACGGAAATCTACAATAACTTAGTTATTTTGTCATGTAAGGATGAATATACTTCAAATTCAACTAGTTTTTTGCGTCTTGGCCCAATATGCCATCTCCATTTATTTCAATCCATCCTACATAATTAGTCAATTACGTTGACCCGGCCCTGTTTGTATAATCCAAACTTTCGTCTATTTTGACCTACTTCTGCTCTTTTGTCTCACTGTTATCTGTGACACATTTAACTTTTGGCATTGTTTGATAGTTTTTGTTTATTTGTTCTATCGTCGAAACTTGTGCAATTAAGGGAAAGTATATTCTTATTTATTATAGAACAATTCCAGTGGTTAAAATAAAAGGCATGTCTATAAGACATATCAAATGACTGAATTGTTTTGCTGTCTGCATAGAGAAACTTGCACGATTACAGATTTCATAAGTAATTGAATACTTTTAAGAAGTCTAAATATGGCGTTACTCGCAAACAGTTGATTACTAAGGGCATTTCTAATCTTCGTTTTTACGGAAATGTTGTTAAAAATGCTAGAAAATGATTAAAAGTCCAGAAAAGCTGAGACGTAACTTACATTCTTTACATAATAGGGATATCGACAAGACACTCTGCTTGCATCCGTAAAATTAGCTTTGAGGTCTAGTGACCTGAAAATTTTAAACACATACTGGCATCTCGCTGATAATGCCGATGTCTACTGAATATATGATGATTCTTGACTAATCTTTTCGGGAAGTTTTGAGTTTTATTTTTCTTCCGTATTGCGACAGTGTTTTACCAGCAGACAATTCTCCTTGAGCTAACCGGCAGATTAGAGGCGAGCACCCCTTGACCCATCTTTCAAAATTACGTATTGACATTTTCTTTCCTCTCAAGATTGTTGTCATGGAGTTAGTAGTCTAACTGTATTGGATTTTATTCGTATGTTTATTATACTTTAGGGAAACGGGACAGTTAAAGGGGAGGTTTGGATACCCATAAACCGGTTAAACGCTACTACTGGCTTTTGCTAGTGTCTGTACCAAGTCCGGCTGTCCAGCGTTCCTATCGTTGTTAACGTTTGTCCTTTGTCTTGTTTGTGTTTTTCCTGTGTAGTTCCCCGGCAGATTGTGGCATGCCACTGTAATTTTCAGCCATTGTAGATATTTCCTGCTATCCTCTTTTTTACATTTGCATAGTATTTTAAACATATATACATAAAAAAGTATTTTAAAAAGTAATATAATCACTCTGTAAATTCAATCTTTCCTTTCAAAAAAACCAGAGAACGTTGTTTTGATCTTGGTTGCTGCTTTGCCTCTGTCTGTCTGAAAGCCCATCAATACATACAGAACCCAAATATACGTATTCATTGTATGAATTTATATATATATCTGGATTAAAAAAAAATTCTCAAAATAAGGTGTCGATTCATATAATTCTGTGGTATAAATATAATGCATGTAAAGTGTTTGTAATGTGTTTTTATTTTATTTATTAATTTTTTTTTTTTGGTACTTGGACCTACTTGTCGGTTATCTTTTGGTTACCTACCCAGGGTCGGTGGTTCTATCCGGCTTCCTCCACCACTAAAACTGGCCGTCATGAGATAGCTGAAATACTGCTGAAAGTGACTTTAAACCTCATATCAATCAATCAATCAATCAATCGGTCATCTTTTGTCTGTAAACATTGTTTTTTGTCACATTTTTTACCATGGTGTTAAGGTATTAACTGTCTGCTTTTTGCAACAGTGTAAACTATTTGAGCATATAGAGTTCATCTTGTCTTGTTTTAAAGTAACTAGAACCGGAAAATTTCAACAATTCTGATAGTAAGTTGTAATTTGTAGCATCATAACCGAAAAAAAATTCGAAAGGAATCTTCCTGTAGTAGTCCTTGATGTTGTGTATGAATTTCAAATGAATAAATCAACGCATGATTGGAATATCATTCGACATAGGAATCATCACATACGGGCTGACGGATGGACCATTCTAAAATATGACAGGAGTTCCTTAAGCAGAAAGCAGATGAGCTACAGACCTAAAATCAAATCCCAAAGTATGGGACCTCGATCATGGGTGATGCTGCATACCAAAAGACTGTGATAAGTGACAAATAGTTGCTATGAAAATTGATACCAATATTTCCTACTATTTAACATTTTAAGTCTTAAAAAATGAACTTAGTCAGCAAACAGAAAAAAGACAGGAAACAGACCTGAGATTAAAACCGACGGTATCATGACGCTGCATATCTAACATCAAAAGGATGTGATAAGTGAATGCAGTTGCTGGGAAAACAGTTCCAAAAATGTTTAACTCGCATCCGTTGATGCTGCAGAGCAAAAACAGATGATAAGTAGTTGCAGAGAAAACTGTTACCAAACCTTTTTACCATTTACCATTAATGTGAAATATCTACTAAGTCCATAAACAGGAAGTAGACGGGGAACAGACCTGATATCAAATCCGACGGTATATTCTGAATACTAATTATAAAAAGGCAGTAATAAATACATGTATCTGCTGCGAATATATTACAAAAATATTCCCAAGCCTGCGACATTCACTATTATGCTGCATACCAAACGATATCTTCCAGCCTCCGAAAACAGAAGGTTCCAAACAGGTTCAAAAAAAGGGGGTTCCAGATCAACTGTTACCGATTTGATGTGAGTTTCCCTTTATTTTGCAAGAAATTTTAAAAATTATGAAGAAAAGGGTGTTCCATTTTCAAGGAAGAAAGAGGGTCCAATCCACGGGACCACCCTGGATCCGTCAATCGGCAGGTTGTTCTTTTTAATTTTGTTTATTCCATTATAATATTTATCATTTTGGGGTTTATGAGGCGACAAGGCAGGGGTTGGAATCACCGGCAGATCCAGCCTCCGAAAAGGGGGCTCCTATGAGGTTCCAAAGAAGGCTTCCATTTTTCATTCCGATTTTTTGTCAGTTTTGCTTAATTTTTTTTTTTTTACAAAATTAAAAAAACATCAAGAAAAAGGGGAGTTCCGTTTTCCAGAAAGAAGGGGTTCCAACCCCGAACCCCATCCCACCCCCTCGGATTCGCCAATGTTGTTTATATTACAAACATGCGCAAATTTACAATAACTTTATGAATATTTTTTGTAAACATGGAAGCAATGTCAGTATTTTTTAATAAAAGGATGCTCGGCCATACAATGATGTGCTTTCGTATGTTATTTTTTAAAGTATTTCCGATAATATTAGATATTCTATTGCAAATGGGCCCATTTAACATTAACACATTTACGTTATTTTTAGCAGCATGGGTGAACGCTTAGTAGACTCTTGTGCCAGATATTTTGTAAGTTGGGTACTCTCTATTTGCGCAAATCGATAGATACATTTTTACTACATAAAATGCAGATGAGTGTCCAAAAAAAAAATGGAACCAATTTCGTTTAAAACTGATATTGACTACATCAACAGCAGGACCTGATTTTTATTTATTATTTTGTTATAATTTATAATACGTACAATGTACAAAACATTGATATAAATT
>MJUU01003272.1:27618-51900 GCA_002080025.1 Modiolus philippinarum | reverse complement strand
ACAAAAAACAAAAAAACAAAAACAAAAAAACAAAACCAAAATGCAAAACAAAGTGCGCACTCCGTAAAAAAAAATCAAAATTAACACTCTGCCGGGTTGAAGTGCAATCTCCTTCCATACATAAAGTATTTATCATAATGTCTGCTTTTGCGGGGTGGTACATATTGCCATTGTGGACTATTTATTAAAAAAAATGATTTGATCTTTTGGGGATGGAAAGGGCGGGGGCATTGGTATATATTAATGAGCTTTAATCACAGATTCTTTTTCCAGTTTCATTTTATTATCACTTTGGTCTAAGTGTAGGCATAGCTAATAATAACTATAACTCGAGGGTTCTTTAGATATATATAATACTACACAAGATAACAAATTACTGTCCAAAGGGGAATAACTCAAATTACATTGTATCAAAATTTACAGCGTGTGATTTATTCCTTTGGTACATCTTAAGATCATGATAATTATAATAAAACTTATTGTAATAAATATATAATCATTGCAGGTGTGAATGTATATAGCAATTTGTAAAAATGTAAAATACATCTTCTGTTTTCTATTTCGTCAGTAGTTAGCTAGGCTGTGGAATAGCCTAGCTATATAGATAGTTCTTGGGGGGATGTGAGGAGTACGCATGCGCAGAAGACTATTGACCAATAGGAATTTCAGATTCTCGAAAATCAAAATGGCGTACACTTTCGTCCTGATAAAACGGGGCGGGTTTAATTTTTCTGTTTCCTTGTGGAAGTTGAAAAGTATTATAAACATTTACTATAGGTGGTACTGGGAACAGGTTTGTAGAGGATGATGGGATTGGTATTGCAATATCGCTTAGCCAAATATAGATATGATAAAAAGAATAAGAACAGTAATGTATAAATTTAAAACCAGAAGTTAATAAATAAAGATGAGGTATTGTGCAATAATCAATAATATGTAAATACTATAAAAGACTTTTCAATTGTGTTAAACAAAGCGTGATTGTAGTTTGTTGAGATACTTAGACAATGGAGAACGAAAGGTGGAAAGAGATAGAATTGCGCTTTTTTGGGGAAGAATAAAGAGCTACCGGTGTTTATTTGTGTGTGCTGTAAAAGGTTTATTATTGTATCAATCACATTAAATTAAGCAAGTACTAACTAGGTGCATATTTATTTGTTGTCAACATGTTGTGGTCATAGCATGCTACGCTAGAAAAACCCCTCAGTTACATTGGTTGTAAGGATTGTCTGTGAAACCTGAAGCCATAGTTGAAGTATTAAATGCTCAGAATTGCTAGAAAGCATTTACACAAATGCACTGCTTCAATACATGTATACATTTTAGTTAATAAAGTTTGTCTCTGTTGAGGGATAAAAGATAAAAAAGCAACACCCTAGCAAAATGCAAAACAAAAAAAAAACAAAAAAAAAACAAAAACAAAAACAAACAAACAAAAAAAACACACACAAAAAAAAACAAAAGCACGAAACTACTTTGAGTTGCTGTTGGCAAAAAATGAGAGGTTTGATCGAATCAGTGACTGTTTTATCACATGTGCAGACCCCAATAGAAGAAATTACAAAAAAGTACCGAGAAAGGCTTACTTCAAGTATTGATTTGAGTATACAAATACATCATAAGCCACCACACCCTTGTCAATCAAACACGCAATTTTCTATCCAAGGCTATTCCATAGCCTAGCGTATCGTTTTTATTTCATAAAAACCATTATCCGATTTATATCATCCACTTATGTTTACAATTTAACCATGAAATGCAATGACACTTAATCCATATGTAAATTTATATAAATGTGTCACAAGTATAAAAATAACATACTTGTCTACAAGTGTCAATATAAATAAAATTAGTTTAAAAATGATGAGCGAAGCACTAAGTAAGCAAACTAAATATAAAACTGTAAGCTTAGCAAAATATAAGCTAAGCTAAGCAAAATAAAGCTAACCAGAACACAAATGCTTACCACATATGAATTGTAAAGATACTGTGGACATCAGTTGTTTACAAAAGTGTCCCATCATAGCTTCTATATGATTATAATCTTGTACAACAGAAAGGGTTGATTATAATCTCTGACAAAACTGTATGTGGACATATATTAAAAGCCAACGTTTTAAATAAAATAATCAGTTTAACTTTATTTCAACGTTTACTGGAAATTCAATATTTAACCCATTCTCACCATAGACTCATCTATCATTATTTAGTTTATTTACATTTTTAATTTTTTTCTTATTTAACATATTAATTTACATATCAATAGGCGGGGTTTAATTTTTCTGTTTCCTTGTGGAAGTTGAAAAGTATTATAAACATTTACTATAGGTGGTACTGGGAACAGGTTTGTAGAGGATGATGGGATTGGTATTGCAATATCGCCTAGCCAGATTTATAAATATAGATATGATAAAAAGAATAAGAACAGTATTGTATAAATTTAAAACATAAAGATGAGGTATTGTGCAATAATCAATAATATACAAATACTATAAAAGACTTTTCAATTGTGTTAAACAAAGCGTGATTGTGGTTTGTGGAGATACTTAGACAATGGAGAACGAAAGGTGGAAAGAGATAGAATTGCGTTATTTGCGGAAGAATAAAGAGCTGCCGGAGTTTATTTGTGTGTGCTGTAAAAGGTTTATTATTGTATCAGTCACATTGAATTAAGCAAGTACTAACTAGATGCATATTTATTTATTGTCTACATGTTGTTGTCATAGCATGCTGCAATGGAACCCCTCAGTTACATTGGTTGTAAGGATTGTCTGTGAAACCTGAAACCATTACATAGTTGAAGTATTAAATGCTCAGAATTGCTAGAAAGCATTTACACAAATGCTCTGCTTCGATACATGTATACATTTTAATAAATAGAATTTGTCTCTGTTGAGGGATAAAAGATTAAAAAAGCAGCACGCTAGGAGAATGAAACTTTTATAAACTTGCTGGCATCTCACTGATACTGCCGATGTCTACTGAAATTTGTGATGATTCTTGACCAAATCCTTCGGGAAGTTTGGAGTTAGATTCTCTTCCGAAGTGCGACAGTGTTCTACCCGTAGACTAGGCTCCTTTAGCTCACCGGAAATTAGTGGCGAGCACCCCTTGACCTATCTTCAAAATTACGATTTCTCTTTTCCTCTCCTTACCAGATTGTACTCATGTAGTTAGTAGTCTACCTGTGTTGGGTTTTATTCGAATGTTTATTATGCTTTAGGAAAACAGGACAGATAAGGGGAGGTTTGGTAGCTGTAAACCAATTTAACCATACCGCCGGCTTTTGCTAGTGCCGGTACCAAGTCCGGCTGTCCCGAGTTCATTTTGTTGTTTACGTTTGTATTTTGTATTATTTGTGCTTTTTCGTGTATTTTTCCAGGCAAATTGTAGCATGTCTGTTATTCTGCCTTTTCATGGAGGGGGATAGATGTCATTGCAATGCTGGAATTCTTCATTGATAACATATTTGTAGAATTTGATGACAAGTCTTCCAGCAGACAATAGAGATACCTATGGGACTAATTGTGCGCCACTTTTAGCAGATTTGTTTCTCTATTCGTATGAAGCCAGGTTCATACAAGGGCTAGTTCAGAAAAAAGACAATAAGGCTGCCAAATCCTTTAATTTCAGTTTCCGTTATATAGATGATGTTCTTTCATTGAACAATCCTCAATTCAAGGATAACCTTCATCTTATATACCCAAATGAACTCGAAATTAAAGAGACCACTGATCCACCACCATCATCATCATACCTGTACCTATACCTCTACATTGACAACTTTGGACGTCTGAAAACAAAACTTTACGCCAAAAGTGATGATTTCGAATTTCCAATAGTGAACTTCCCGTTTTTGAGCAGTAATATTCCCACTTCTCCGGCATACGGCGTGTACATTTCACAACTCATTCGCTTTTGTCGTGCCTGTAGTTTGTACACCGATTTTGTGAACAGAGCGAAATTACTGTCTCAAAAACTTATACATCAAGGGTATGTTCAGTCACTGTTGCAATTTTACGGTCGTCACCACGATTTGACAGACCATTACAATGTTTTTGTTTCACAAATGAGGGCAGATATCTTAAGTAGATCTTGAGCTTGTTACCGGACTGCTTTACACCGACGGTAACAAAACCGGACTTATCACTGGCAGTGGGACGGGCGCCACGCTTGGAGCAGATCATGCCTACCCTTCCGGAGCACCTGATGATACCTCAGTTTTTATAGGGGTTCACGCTGCTAGTGCTTTAGTTTTGTGACGTTCTTGTTCTTTTTTGTTTAATTGTTTTGTTTTTGTCATACTGTCTCAATTCGTGTTGCTGTGAATTGCCGTGATTATGTATTTATGATTTTAGAATTTCCCCTTTCCTCGTTCTTGCTTCGGTATTCGTTTGCCGATGTATTTCAGTAAAGCTGTTGACCACACACCACAGGCCAAGTTGGATTTTGGATAGCTTCTGGCCCATTGAAAAATACTATAATACCGAAGTTGCAAAATTAACATTACACGTTTTTTAACCTTTCATCGGCAGCATTTGAATCAAATATGGAAAGCCATAATCCAAAAGTAGTAAAAAAAGAAGTACTCATCACCAAAATATCAAAAAAGGAGGCCAAATCCAGTACCAAGGACACCCATCGAGTGTCATAAACGGAATGAAGCCTCAGTATTTTTAAGGAGTTAGAATTTTGAATCACAGTAAATTCTTATAAAACGCAAGGAAAATGTTTCATATGCATGTCAGACAAGTCTGACTATTGGACTGGTGAATACCCCCAGTACCTCTAGTCCACCAGCAGTGGCATCGGCCGAATGGTTTCAAAATACTGAAATACCGAAGTTGCATAACTAACACCTGTACACGTGTTTCAAGAAGTAACCTCTCATCAGCAGCATTAACAGTAACGTTATGCTGTACACGTGTTTCAAGGAACAACCTCTCATCAGCAGCATTAGAATCAAATATGGAAAGCCATAATCCAAAAGTAGTAAAAAAGAAGTACTTTGGAACTTTGTTAAAGTAGGTGTATTGTGTAATACATTCTATTTTTTTTTCATTTTAGATTTTACTCGAACGATAAATAATTTTGCTCTATAGAATAGAATACATTGTATCTGAATTATTAGAGGTGAACTGCAACTTCCATGGATAAATTAGAATTATAATGAATTCGATAAACATCACATACGAAAGTTGATCTTATACCAGCTATTCGTTGGGTTCTGTTTGCGTAAAATTAAATCGAAACAGAACAAATTTTCATATGACCTTTCCATTCTAATTTATACTAGATTTCCTCGTATTATACAACCGTAAAGACAACATCGATCTCAAGCTCGTTCCGCGCCAAATGATTTTTTTATCTATGTTCAGCTTTTAGGAGATATGTTGAAGTGAACACGAACAGTTCTCGGTCTTAAACGTGTACATAAACTAAAAAAGTTCGATTCCTACATTCTAAATGAATTTTGTTCTGATCTTAAGCAACTTAATAGAGTAAAGTTGAGAGGATTTTTCTATGGATTCTCTTTTTATTTAAGTATTTAATGTAATCCTGTAGTATAAGACTTGTACAGTCTTATATAACTTGTCTGCACAACATATATGCTGCATGTGTAAAACACTATCAGCCAGGACTCAAAAGAGATTCCAAAATATTACAGCTTCTTTATCTTTGGATGTTTTAGGCTTTAAAATACCATACATTTTGAATTAACAAATTATTAGCGGAGATATAGAGTGATGTTTTCTTTCGGGTATTAATTTTCAATTTAAGAAGGATTTCCGGGTATTTTGTGAGTAACCAACTGGATTTAGATGCATTCCTTCACCTCATAAGGTATATATATTGATCTTTAATCTTTTCTTCCGTTGGTATTGGAGAGTTTTAGTTCATTTGTAGTAAGAAGATAAGCAGACAGGTTGGTATATATTTCTATGATTGTTTCATAAAATTGCTCATACATGTAAATAAATAGCAGATCATCGTCTTCCTCATTTCTAGTTTATCAAGCTTGTAAACTAAGAATGACAGAACAGAATAAATTCAAAATTGCCTCAACAAGTTATATTGCTAATAAATAATTTACTACGACTCCCGGAGACGGTCGTCAAGTTGGTTACTGATTCCCTATTCCATATTCCTTATTCGCAATTTTACTTATTCCCTAATCCCTATTCCATATTCGCTTTTCACTTATTCCCTATTCCCTATTCCATATTCACCTTTTACTTATTCCCTATTTCCTTTTCCCTATTTACTTGTTCCCTATTCGTCATTTACTTATTCCCTATTCCCTGTTCGTCGTTAACTTATCATCCTTAACTTGGTTAGTTGATTGATTAGTACGTTAGATTGATTGACTGGTATTTAACACCAACTTTAGCAATACTTCAGATAGATCAAATAAAATAGTCGTTTGAAATATAGTAAAGCCATGTATAAATAAACCAAATTTCTAAAAGACCCTCTGCTTATAGATAGTGCACTGTAGTATACACTGCATTCGTATTTAAAAAAAAATGTAGAAGGAGAGGCTGAAAGCAATTAAAATAACTTATATTTCATGTTACAGGTACGTCTAAAATATCGACGTTATTGTATAACTTTTGATAGTTTTGTCTGTAAGACTACTTAAGATTTTTAAGATGAACATGCGTATAATGTAAGGAGGTTTCGTCAGTATCGCAAAACATCTACATGTTCTACAGATAATATAACGGCATTTAACAAAAAGGCAAAAACTTTAATAAAATTGGAAAAAACGGAGGAATATTTCCGTATTAATTGAAAAAAGAATTAAGTGAAGAGATTTTAGAATGACTTTATTAACTAAAATGATGCATTTTTTCAGTTTAACAGTTTAACATACATACGATTTTTAACACACACATCAGCGCATGCTTTATACTGGTGACGTCACAGCTTCACGTGATTGATAAATATATTAAAAAACTTAGTTTTATTTCATTCATTTGTAAAGGAGACGTCGTTGCGATTTTATTCGCTTTTCACGCGTTATCTCTATTTTGTGAGTTGTTATGTGTTGTTTTGTGTTATCTATTGCTAGAATAACTAAATACCGAAGTTACTGTGAATTTTGATTCTGCATATGCGCATTTCGACAACTCATGTCTCTTCAGTGCAGATAAAATCAAAACATTTGGAAGACAATAAAGTCAAAGTTGTTTAAAAACTGATAGAGAACAAATTATCAAATATGATCTAAATAGAAAGCCAAAATCAGCTAAATGAAATCACTCCATTAGCACATATGCACACGTCTCCGTGCTCCACTGGAACCCTGTTACTTATTCGTTGCCTATTCGATTTGCAGATGTTAACTCTATTTTGTGATTTCACATCTAGCAACTCATTTGTTATACTAAAGTTCCTTTGCTTGTTTTTTACCATTTATTTGTGGGGACTTTGTCTCATGTGCATCTACTCCATATCCTTTAATCACCAGTAAAAGGAAGCTTTTGTTTACACACACCCTATAGCAACGATGTCTCCTGTACAAATGAATGAATAAGTTTTGTTAATATATTTATCAATCACGTGCTGTTGTGACGTCACTAGTATAGAGCATGCGCTGATGTTTGTGATAAAAATCTAATGTGTGGTTCACTGAGAAAAATTAATCATTTTAGATAATAAAGTCATTCTAAAATCTCTTCATTCAATTCTTTTTTTTAAATAAATGCGAAAATATGCCTTCGTTCTTATTTTCAATCTCGACATTTATCTTCCAATAATAATTAATAAGTGTAAGGGAATAAGAAAATGACAAATAGGGAATAGGGAATAAGTAAATAGCAAATAAGGAATAGGGAATTAGTAAAAGGCGAATTAGGAATAGGGCATAAGTAAATGGCGAATAGGGAATAAGTAAATTGCGAATAGGGAATAGGGAATAAGTAAATAGGGAATAGGGCATAAGTAAATAGCGAATAGGGAATAGGGAATAAGTAAATAGCGAAGAGGGAATAGGGAATAAGTAAATAGCGAATAGGGAATAAGGAATAGGAAATCAGTAGATATCGAATAAGGAATAGGGAACAAGTAAATAGCGAATAGGGAATAAGTAAATTGCGAATAGGGAATAAGTAAATATTGAATAAGGAATAGGGAATAAGTAAATTGCGAATAGGGAATAGGGAATAAGTAAATGGCGAATAGGGAATAGGGAATAAGTAAATTGCGATTAGGGAATAGGGAATAAGTAGATAGCAAATAGGGAATAAGTAAATAGCAAATAGGGAATAAGTAAATAGCGAATAGGGAATAAGGAATCAGTAAATATCGAATAAGGAATAGGGAATCAGTAAATATCGAATAAGGAATAGGAATAAGTAAATAGCGAATAGGGAATAGGTAAATATCGAATAGGGAATAACTAACTAACTTGACAACCGTACGACGGAGGCTGTTTTATAAGTTAAAGAGCCTTTTTATTGTTGCAATCTTTTCGACTTTCCTAAAGACTTTATAAGATGTGGCATAAAAAATGAAATTCACGGCGTTCGTTACACAGTTAATTAAATTCTGAATCTCTCTTCTGACACTCTTCACCATTTTTACTCATAATTCTTATCCCCTCCAAAGTACATGGTTGATACATTTGATATTTTAATAACTTTTGTTTTTGCTCTGATTTCATGTGGCAAAATTTTCATACTGGAAGAAGCAAATCTAAATCTATACTAAGAGTATTGGAAGACAACAAAATCATTAAATGTTGAAAAAAAAAAAAAAAAAAAAAAAACTGTTGTGCTTGTGTGTTTTGTTGGGTGTGGTGTCTTTAGTCTTCTGTTGTTATAGCTTTTGCCTTGTCTCTTGACTTTGATTAATGTAATGTTGTCCTTTGTTCTTTCGGTATTCTACTGCCGTTGTTTTTCCAAACTCATGAATATTAACATCCATACTGCTCCTGTATTCAGCGTTTTGTGCCTCAGTTTAATGAAATACTGGAGGATCCTCCCAACACATTAGCATGAACGCTTTAACTTTACGTTCCAAAAGTTTTGTGGTTGCCATCACGAGTTAGTTAGCATGGGTTATGTAATAGTCTCGCAAAGTCTATACCAGGCCTTTCCTATCTTCAAATCAACCCTACATGTTTCTGGTTATATTTTTTTCTCACAGGACGAATGGTTCATGCACGTGAAAAAAAGCAAACAATGATTCTAAAGATTACTGCCCATTTCTCGATCAAACTATCATTGTTGACTCTGGAAAAAATAAAACTAAAATTTATGGTAAAAGGGATGATTTTGATTACTATTACTAATTTCCCTTTTTCTGGATGGCAACGTTCCTTTAGCTCCATCATACGGGGTGTATATATCTCAACTGGTACGATTCGCAGACGTCTGTTCCACTCTTGAGGACTTTAATGAACGTAACCTAATATCACCTCCAAATATTTAAAACAAGGTTACGGATTTCATAGTTTGGAAAACGCATTTAAGGTAGATCGACACTAATACATGGCGCATTCGATTGACGCATTTGTCAAACACAAGTCGGATGCGGAATTGACTTGATTTGTAAGCCGGAATATTCCTTATTTGGCCTTTTCATTGTGACGTCATAATATATTGTTATACACTTTCCCGCGAATATTAGCTTACTTTTCCCGTAAATATTGTCTATTTCGTAAATTATATAAAATATCTCTCTTAATCAAACGATGACATATAGATTTTCAAAGCTCACATAAAGCTGAAGTGTATACCTCTAAAATATCAATATTTCATATGAAAGCTAAACAATAAGCATGTTCTCACGGTTCCTTATATATTCTTTGTAAATATCGCTGAAAAATACTGACTATTGCCTGATTTTTAATGCCTGATAGCAGGAAAAGATGATCGGTGACATATCATTTTTATGTTATTTTTTGAAACAATGGTCTAAGACCTACAAAATATCTTAAAACAAAAAAAAAATCTGTCTGATATTTTCATTGGGCTCGAACTACCTTAAGAAGTATTATATAAGATATGAACATTTGATATCTAAATGTAAGGCGACTCTCAAACAGCTTAATACTAAAGGCATTTCTCACCCTCGTTTTTACGGATATGTTGTTAAAAATGTCAAAAACTGATAAAAAATCCATACAAACTGGAAAGTAAATTACATTCTTTACGTAATAGGGGATACTGACCTGGCATTCTTCACGATTCCGTTAAAGTGGCTTCGGGATCCAATGACCTGAAGATTTTATAGTTATATTGTCCTCTCACTGATACTGCCGATGTCCACTGAAATCCATGGGGATTCTTTACCAAACCCTTCGAGAAATTTTGAAATTGATTTTAATTGCGTAGTGCGACAGTGTTAATTTTAATTTAAATATATTTTATTCAAATAATATGAATAGGATTGGATAGCAGGCCGAAACCTATATTATATCCTCTCCTAACAAAGGCAACATAACAATAATATACAGGTTAATATACATTCAAAGGGGCATAATTCAAAATAATTTACACATTGGAAATAATAATACATATATTGTAATAATAATTTTTTTGCCCCTTCATAAAATTTTATTTACTAGAATAAATAAATTATGAACTTATTTGTATAATTGATCTTTTAACTATTTGTCTGGATACTTAAATCAGTTGCCAAAAGATGTCAAATTAAATAGTGTACCCATTCAGAAGGTTTTTCCAAATTTGTTAAAGTTGTATAGTAATGAATATTAATAAATAAATAGAATGGCTTATATTTCATTAATAAGTATTTATCATTTTAATTTTTTTATAAAAAAGAACTAGGAAGAAAAATTAGCAAATGAAAAAACTTTCAAATTAATAGATATAAGTGAAAAGTATTTTCTGAGTATGCAAATATAATACTAAATAAATAAAATAAAAAATAAGAAAATAAAATAAAATAAGATTGGGTACTAAATCAGTCCACTACTACAGTGTTTATTCAAAATTAGAAAACATTGTATTAAACCCAATACTATTTTTAATAAATGAATGGACAGCAAAAACTAATGTTACATTCTGCTTATAATTTAATAATTCATTCCCATATAAAATGTTTTGGATGCAAAAATCAATGTTGAGTTCGCTGCAAGCAAATTGCAATGGTATTTTTACAGTTGCATGAATAGGGCAGGAAATAAAAAAGTGCTAATTATATTCAAGCGTGTCCCTGCAGTGTGGGCAGAATGAATTGTCAGACAAGAAATGAGAGTGTAGATGTGAATTTAGATTACTAGCCTCATTTCTTAGCTGGCAATATATTATGTTTTCTTTTCTGTTTCAAATATTAAAATATTCGGGTGACTTTCTGAGATCAGAGTTTAAACTTCTCTTAAATGAGGGAATGGACTGACAGGACTTGACAGCTTCAGGTAAAGAATTCCATACACGTATAGTACTAGGGAGAAAACTATTATAGAGTACTGATGTATTACAAAATGGGACCCGGAGATTATTATTTGATATATTTTGACGTAGATTATCTTCATGTACATTTACAGCATATGGTTGCACAAGTTCATATAAATAGGGAGGAGAATGACCATTTAATATCTTATATATGAGAATAAGCTTGTGTTTTTCTTTCCTTTTATAGAGCGATTCCCATCCTAGTTCCTCGTACAGTTTAGATTTTGACGAATTAATACGAAGAATTATTCTACCTGCCTCGACTTGTACACTCTCAACTCTCAAGTAAATTTGCCTGATACATAGTACAATTATCGCATACAGTAGCGGCATATTTCAAAATTGGACGAATAAAAGAGAAGTATAAATTTATAAGAGCTTTTCGAGTCACCCGATATTTCAACATTCTAAGAATATTTAGTCGTTCACATGCCTTTTTATAAATTTTGTCAATATGATCATTCCACTTACAATTACCTTGGAAATCTAAACCTAAGTGGGTATGAGTTTTCACATCATTTACTTGATCGGCTGAATCTCCCAAATAAAGTGGAATATTATCAGGATTTCTCCTTGTAAATAAAACAGATTCAGTCTTTGATGGATTAAAATTCACTGCCCATTGTTGGGACCAGTTATGTTTATGCTCAAGATCAGCTGATAAATAATCAGCGGCCTGAATATGATTTTGCTCATCTATAATAACAAATAAAGACGTATCATCTGCAAATAGTTTGATATGACAATTAAGACCATCAACTATGTTATTTATATATATAAGAACTAAAAAGAGACCCAAAACAGAGCCTTGAGGTACCCCAGCAACAGCATTTCCCACCCAGAACAAAATCATTCCAAGACTACTTTTTGTTTGCGTTCATCTAAGTAATCTCTAATCCAGTTATACAGTTTTCCATTTATTCCAATTTCCCGCACTTTGAATAAAAGACCGGTATATACATGAAATCATTATGCTTAACTCCTCACAGGAAGGGATCTTGGTGGAAGCTGTATACTGAGGGTACATAACTTACTTTGTCAGTTGGTGATGGGTCTGGAGCTGGCATGTCAGTTAACTGTTAGTAGTCTCTTGTGATTTCATGTTTTTTGTCCTTATATTTAGTTCTTTCAGTTTCATTTTTCACAATTGACTCAGTCCTGTTGCCAACTGAATTTACTGTTGTTACGATTGTTTTTTGATATCACATTGGCTGTAGGGGGAAGGTTTTGATCCAATAAAACTAGTTTAACCCCGCCGCAGCAGGTTTGCGCCTGTCCTAAGTCAGGAATTTATTAAGCCTTTGTGTGTCTTGTCCTTTTTCTAGTTAGTTTACTTTATGTCTATAGAAGTCTAGGATGATGTTTATTTCGCTGGACTTGATTGCTCTTTGTTCAGGGGCCGACTCCGACCTGCCGTTGGGTGTTGGGTTTTCTCACCGTTCATTGAAGATCTTATGGTGGCTTTGAGTTGTTATTACTCCCCTTTGGGTCGTTGTCACTTTGACACATTCCCCGTTTCCCTTCTTTTTTCTACTTTATGCCAAACTCGGTCAAAGGCCTTAGATATATCACAAAAAACAAATCGCACATCCTTACCAATATCAAGATTGCTAAGGATAGTGTGATAAATACTAAGCAACTGGTTAACAGTAGAATCTTTTGGTATAAATCCTGACTGATGTTCCGTTAAGTTATATATATATAGCACCGCTCTTACGAATTAAAATATTAATTGCACGAAAACCGCGTAGCGGTTTGAGTGCAATAAATATTTTAATGAGTAAGGCGGTGCTATATATGATTTGTAATATGACCAATGACAAACGTTTTACCAAGAGTGCGTTAAATATGCTAATGATTTTACATGTAACATGAATGACAGGTAACCATCAACACAACCCTAAATGTACAATTAGCACGTGATTTAAAAACGAGTACATATTTCAACAGGTACTGTTGTGTTGCAGTTTGTAAGGTAATAAGGTGTCCTAGTTTTGTTGTTTTTTTATCACACACGTACGTACCTTGTTTGGAGAAATATACTGCACCTGTTTTTTTTTCACCCGTTAAATTTACAACTATTTATTTGAAAAAAAAAATCGAAAATAATAATGTGAATGAAAACTACTCAATTTTCCAGTCAGTGTTAAATGACATATACCTACAAAAACAGAATGACAAGCCTTTTATGAATGGCTCATTTGCAAAAGGGATCGTGTTCATTACAAGGCGAAAAAAACTAACTATCCAAATCACTGGGCTCAGTATAGGCTTCTCAGAAACCTAGTCATTAAATAAGTTAAAGAAGCAAATACAAATTACAAAGAAAAACTGACGTCACAGTTATTGGACAAAAGTATACCACCTGGTAAATGGTGGCGAATTGCCAAATCTATGTGTAAACTAAATAAATGTAATAATACTACACCCCCTTTAAAAACAATGGAAGAATAATAGTTCATCCAACTGAAAAATGAGATATATTTAATAAATACTTTTCAAGTATATCACATATTGAAGAGGAGCCTGATCTTCAACTTCAGAAAGCAACTTGGTAGACTTTGTTATAACAGAACAAGAAGTTAAAGATCAACTTAAAATACTTAATTGTTGGAAACCGAGTGGTCCTGATGGTATAGTACCCATGATATTAAATAAAGTTTTACATGCCATAGTCCATCCTTTAACTTTACTATTCAATCAGTCCTTGCAGTTTGGAAGATTACCCTATATTTGGAAATGTTCACATGTTACCCCAATATAAAAAAATAAAGGAACTGCATCAGAGGTTTCAAATTTTAGACCTATTTCACTGACTTGTGTTCTGTGTAAAGTGATGCAAAAAATCATAGTTAAACATATGCATAACTATGTAATTGAAATCATATTTTGTAATATGATTTTTAAAATTTCCTTTGATCTTTCAATGCTCTAAAGGTCGATATTCCGCGTAGAATGCATTAATTTCACTATTTGGAAGTTATTGCACTATAGAAATGTTCATTTCCTGTACACAAGACAAATACAATGGGGTAGGAGGGTCTTAATTCGGTGCATTAAATTCATGCAAATTAGATAATAATGCATTGCTTGACTCCTCCCTCAGAAAATTCAGAAGCCAATGACATTCATCTGTTTTTTTATTGTAAACAGCTAATGTTGGTAAATAACTGTCTTCATTATTGTAGTGCCTATGACATGGAAATTTTACTCGGGCCTTTCTTGTCAGAAAGATGATTTTTGTATGTTCCTTTTCATACATGTCTTTTATTCAAAATTTGTCAAATCTTGCACGTTTATTCTTCTTCTGTTCCAATCCGTGCCCCCTCCGAAACAGCAAATTGCCATTCAAACTGAGTTATTTACAGGAGCAATTCCCGTTACTAGTATGTTATTGTCGGGCAACGGATACCGGTCTGAAATTACAACACAAATTGCGAATGTCATTTCTAAAATGGAACCTTATAACTCAGTATGAAAAGAGGTCCCAGGTTTCTCTGCCCACGGTCCTAGCAAATAGAAAAAAATACCACCAGCATGGCAGAGGTATCGGACTTTATAGACCGATGTAACTGTTCATGAAATGCTAAAATTAAGTGCTAATTATGTAATTATGTAAAGATGAGGGGACGACCATTTGATTTCACGGGGGGGGGGGGTATTTTACCTAGAAAAATTATATATTTCCATGACCATCTCAAACAATCATTTCCGCAAAATGCCACATCAAAATCATGTATTTGTATAAATTGCAACATTTTTTTTTGTATCAAAAAAAAAAATCAAACCCCGAAAATCAGATGGTCGTCCCCTTATTGTTGTGTACCGTTTATATGTACAGACATCTACAACATACCTATTATGTTGACATGAGTGAAAGCAGCGTTTGGTTTTCTGGAGATGGGGGGGGGGCTATGATTTTAAAATTGCCATCATCATATTTCGTTATTTTTCGTTTATAACACTTTTGTTTCAGGTTCTTAATATTAACATCAATACTTATTGGGCAATGATCACTGCACAAATTTGGTAATACACTAACATCAATTACCAAATTTGGTCTATTTGTAATCATTAAATCAATACAAGTTGCAGATGTGTCTGTAATCCTTGTGGGCTCTCTGATAACATTTTCTAAGTTAAGCCTAGAAAGAATGTTACAAAAGTGTCCATTTTGGTTTACCCACACATCTACATTAAAATCACCTCCAAGGAAAAAAGGTATGTTAAGGTCTAACACTGGCTGAATATTGTTTTCAAAGTGTTGCCAGTACGATTGGAATTTGGAGGCCTATATGCACCTAAAGACTTTATACCCACATAAAGACTTTTGACCAAGTTTGGTTCCGTTGGCTCAGTAGTTTCAGAGAAGATCTTTGAATGTGTTTTCCCTTAGGGTCCAGTGTTAAAAACTATGTTCCAAGTTTGTGGCCAAGTTTGGTGCCAATTGGCTCAGTATTTTCAGAGAAGAAGATCTCTGAATGTGTTTTCCCCATAGGGTCCAGTGTTATAACTATGTTTCCCGCTGGCCGCCATCTTGAATATCGAGCAGACCTGAAAAACACCAATTTGGAAGGGACCACAAAAGGACTATTGTGGCAAAGTTTGGTGCCAATTAGCTCAGTAGTTTCAGAGAAGAAGATCTTTGAATGTGTTTCCCCATAGGGTCCAATGTTAAAACTATGTTTCCTGCTGGCGGCCATATTGGCTATCCCGCAGACCTGAAAAACACCTTCTTTGAAAGGGACCACCAAAGGACTATTGTGGCCAAGTTTGGTGCTAATTGGCTCAGTACTTTCAGAGAAGAAGATTTTTGAATGTGTTTTCCCATAAAGTCCAATGTTAAAACTATGTTTCCCACTCGCGGCAATCTTGGATATCGAGCGGACCTGAAAAACACCTTTTTTATAAGGGACCACCAAAGGACTATTTTGGCCAAGTTTGGTGCCAATTGGCTCAGTAGTTTCAGAGAAGAAGATCTTTGAATGTGTTTCCCCATAGGGTCCAATATTAAAACTATGTTTCCCGCTGGCGGTCATCTTGGATATCCTGCAGACCTGAAAAACACCCTTTTTTGTAAGGGACCACCAAAGGACTATTGCAGCCAAGTTTGGTGCCAATTGGCTCAGTAGTTTCAGAGAAGATCATTGAATGTGTTTTCCCATAGAGTCCAATGTTAAAACTATGTTTCCCGCTGGCGGCCATCTTGGATATCAAGTGGACCTGAAAAACACCTTTTTTGTAAGGGACCACCAAAGGACTATTGTGGCGAAGTTTGGTGCCAATTGGCTCAGTAGTTTCAGAGAAGAAGATCTTTGAAATTGTTTTCCCATAAGGTCCAATGTTAAAACTATGTTTCCCACTGGCAGAAATCTTGGATATCGCGCAGACCTGAAAAACACCTTTTTTGTAAGGAACCACTAAAGGACTATCATGGCCAAGTTTGGTGCCAATTGGCTCAGTAGTTCCAGAGAAGAAGATCTTTGAATGTGTTTCCCCATTAGGTCAAATGTTAAAACTATGTTTCCCGCTGGCGGCCATCTTGGATATCGCACAGACGTGAAAAACACCTTTTTTGTAAGAGACCACCAAAGGACTATTATGGCCAAGTTTGGTGTCAACTGGCTCAGCAGTTTCAGAGAAGAAGATCTTTGAATGGGTTTTCCCATAGGGTCCAATGTTAAAACTATGTTTCCCGCTGGCGGCCATCTTGGATATCCTGCAGACCTGAAAAACACCTTTTTTGTAAGGGACCACCAAAAGACTATCGCGGCCAAGTTTGGTGCCAATTGGCTCAGTAGTTTCAGAGAAGATCTTTGAATGTGTTTTCCCATAGAGTCCAATGTTAAAACTATGTTTCCCGCTGGCGGTCATCTTGGATATCGAGTGGACCTGAAAAACACCTTTTTCGAAAGGGACCACCAAAGGACTATTATGGCCAAGTTTGGTGCCAATTGGCTGAATAGTTTCAGAGAAGATCTTTGAATGTGTTTTCCTACAGGGTCCAATGTTAAAACTATGTTTCCCGCTGGCGGCGATCTTAGTTATCGCACGGACCTGAAAAACACCCTTTTTTTAAGGGACCACCAAAGAACTATTGTGGCCAAGTTTGGTTTCATTTGGCCCAGTAGTTTCAGAGGAGAAGATCGTTGAATGAAAAGTTTACGCCGGACGGACGACGGACGCAAAGTGATGGCAAAAGCTCACCCTGGCATTAGCCAGGTGAGCTAAAAATACTAAATGTGCTGAACTGGTTTCTATAAATAATCTCTGTTCATGCATTAGTATAATGGAAACCCCCTTTTTACATTAATAACAAGTATTCTGGTTTCTTCAGATTAATAACTGTTCATGTATAGCTCAAGTAACAGTAACACACGTTATAATGGAAAAACATTATCTTTTATGTTGTGAAAGGCATGTGGTGAATTGTCGCAGTATGGCTCGATTCAAGCCATACTGCGAGCCTTCGTGTATTAACTAATATATACAACCTGTCTGGAAAAACAGGAAAACTAAATATATATAATATATATATCATTCTAATATGAGTCTCTTCTTCCGCTTTGGAAACAAAGCAATGTTCTAATTTCAACAATATTTTTTAGCACATGCGTATATTTTTTTACAAAAGGACACTCGTAAAGTACAATTTCACATTTTATTCACTCAATATTCATTTTATTTTGTGTAAATAAAGTTTTTAAATAATGAACCACCCAAAATTCACATCAAATAATGACAATAACAGAAATTTACAACAGTTACTAAATTTAAGACTCGGAACTGAAATTGACATAACCGTAACCTAGCAACGAATGTGTTGTTGTTATGAAATCTTATCTATGTTGCATATCATGCTGTACGATTTAAATTTTTTTTTTTAAATTTTTAATGTTAATAAAATTATAAATATGAGTTTTATTCCTTTTTTTTCTTTTTTGGCTTCAAAAAGAACATAACTAAACAGTCATATAAATCAGAAATATGACCAGTTCACACTTATATCCGCTTCGATTTTAAAATATCCGTATTTTATTTGTTTTATAACAGATAATTTGTACCAATTCATAAGATTATGAGCCACTTGTATTAATAAAACAACGAATATAGATTTGTCTTTGTCCATTTACTGTGTTTATATGCATTTTTCCGACATATTTCAAATCTAGTGCAAAGCCAAATATCGCTCTCTAAGAGCCGTTTCGAATGTTCAGAACTCTTGTTAAATATATTAGAATCGAAATAGATTATTGCAATTGGGCTCTATGCGAATTAGAACATGGTCAGACCTTATATTTGTCTTCATTTTATACCTCGCTATCGCTCGGTATAAAATATTGACAAATATAAGGTCTGCCCATGTTCTAATTCGCATAGAGCCCGCTTGCAATAATCTATTTCTTAAATAAAAATGTGCATGTTTAATTCAGTATATTTAATATTCATTCATAAATTAAGTTTTTGCATCATTTCGTGGTTGGGAAGATATAACTTCAATTTCAGCTCCAGCGCTCATCTGCTCAGATGTGGACATCTGCTGTTGTAGTTATGCTACTAGATCTCGGAATTTTATTGGTCACCAAACTAGTAGGGGGGTTGGTAGATCCATTTGCTTACGATTTGTAGATTGGGCTGATGGTTTTGCAAAAGTGACTGGAAGGTGACTTTCTCTTGTACAAACTTTGATAGAACCGTCCAATTTCTTGACAAATATATTTCCATCTCGTGTCCAAGTGTCGGAAATTTGTTTGCTTTTTTTTAATTGTCTGGCTTTATCTTGCTTTCGACAGAGATTCGTTAATGTAGAGACCTGATCTTAAGTATTTTCTATTAGCATATATATGTTCTTTCAGTCTATAATTAATAAATTATACTGCGAAAGGCCTGTCATTGTTTTGTTGTTTCTTGCCTAAGCGGTAGGAACGATCGATTTCAGAAGGATCGATTTCTAATTTTTTTGGAGAAAATCTACCACTAAGTAGTCTGTATTTTCCCTTTCTGATTCCGGTATTCCTGTAATTCTAAGACTATGCCGTCTACCATACTGTTCCAAGTCGTCAGTTTTTAGCTCAGATTCTGCTAGCTGATCATTTAATTTGTTAATTTTGTCTTGTAAAGGCTGCACTATATCTGACACTTGGTTTACTAAGGAGGGCGCTAGGTGGGATATAGGGTCGATTCAATCAAATGCAGCGATGGTGTGACTGGTTCATTCTTCGCTTCTATATCAATAATTGACAGCTCCTTTGTAAAAAGATGAAGCAATGTTACATTGTGTATGAATGTATACAATATTTTGTCTGTTACCTTCCACATTTGATGACATTGTGTTTTATTTAACACTGAAGCTGACAAAAGATATACACGTCACAAACTGAACATGGGGACAGAATTATTGAATCGGTTCTAAGTTTTGCTTTGGTTTCTGGAATTCCTACCAAAGCTGAGACAAAACGATCTATAGTCTCGTTATTAGTGAGGGCCCCTAATACAGAATCGAGAAGTACCTCGGCATCTTCATTTGTATCAGATGTTTCACTTGATAAAACTCTTTTCCGTTGTGAAGCGGACAGACTAGATAGGACGCTTTGATTTTCATCATTATTGTCAATATCCATTTTTCGCTGTTTGCCCTTTTTCGACTTTTTGTTTGGCATAATATATGGGTTTTATAGTCATCATTAATTAATAGAAATACACATAGAAATACACATATAAGGACAGGAGATAACAGTTCATGCTCGTCGATTTAAATGTTTCTACTATTCGTTGTGTTTATGTAAACAATGGCTATTCACAAACCGGTTCGATGATCACGGGTGATTTATTCCCAGCTTGATACATTCCTTCATAATTTACAAATAAATAAATGATATATCGGCTTCATATATAATTAAATTCTGGAATCCACAAAGATAATTTTTAGAGTACTAAGAGCTTCCTAAACACATAGTTGGTACAAACTTCCCCTCTGAAAATTTTAACCTGCCGACATTGTTGCCTCGATCCATATATGCGACAGTGTTTTATCAGTAGACTAAGCTCCTTGAGCTAGCCGACAGTTTAGCAGCGAACACTCCTTGACCCATCTTTCTAAATTATATGTTTTGTCTTATTCTTTCCCTGTCAAGATTGTGGTCTTGGGGTTAGTTGTCTACCTGTAGGTATTAAACCTATGGGTTTTATTCACATGTTAATTATATTATAGGGCAACGGGATAGAGAAAGGGGTGGTTTGGGTACCCGTAAACTTGTCTAACCCTACCGCTAGCTGTTGCTAGTGCAGGTACCAAGTCCGGCTATCCCGAGTTCCAATCGTTGTCTATGTTTTGCCTTTTGTCATTTTATTGTTTTTCTTGTGCAGTTTCCTGGGTGATTGTGGTATGTAATTGTAATGTTCGGCCATTGTACGTGTTTCCTGTTATCTTTTCTTCACTAACAGTAGGGGACGATTATAAAATTGTCCTGTCTTCATGCTATTTTACAGAGATGTATCCTTGAAAATTTGTATGGTTCATTGACATTTAAACTATCAGTAGGTGTTAATTATTTGGTGTCATGGATATCTGTTACCTAAATTTGTTATTATTCCCTGTGTTCGTTGATGTGAAACGCATTTTGCAATTTTCCAACCATCCAAACACATTACCATTTGGCACAGCTTGGCTAGAATGATCAACAAATCATTGAATTTCACATACAGTTGTATAAGGTAAACTATCATCTGCATTCACAGCATTTTTATTTTTAACCAGAATGTAAATTTCAGAAGTTCTATATGACAAATTCGAAATACAAAGATATATCAAATAGATGCAAGATTAAAAGTCTAAGCAACCAAGAAAATATTGTTGTAAATAAACAGAACGTACATTTAACATTACCGGAGCATCAACTAAATAAATCACATTCCGCGAGTAAGCACG
Organism: Modiolus philippinarum; assembly: GCA_002080025.1. NCBI lineage: Eukaryota > Metazoa > Mollusca > Bivalvia > Mytilida > Modiolidae > Modiolus > Modiolus philippinarum. The sequence continues at coordinate 30,546 of MJUU01003272.1, read as the reverse complement.
AACTAAAACATCTGACAGAGTGTTGTATGATGCGATATATCATTAACCGATTTGTCATTGTTTTATTCAAATGACACGCTCTTTATTTTGTGCAGGATCATTTTGACTTTTTTACCGAGTATGAAAATTTGAAACAAGTATGTTATTATATTTAGGGTAAAATAATTTAGATTGTAGCTGGTGTTTTTTTCTCTTTGTTTTATTTTCCTCTTATTATTTTTTATTCACTACCTTTTGATAAACAATTTTTAATTCAAAATCATTTGCCAAATTTATTATTGTTGTTTATATTGTATTCTTTCTCATTTAATTCATATATCTTCCCTTCTGGTCTCATTCAGTATTGTTTTATGTAAGCAATTACGGAACATGGAGAAAATGCAAATGAGACAAAGTCTCTTCAAATACATAGTAAAAAACAAGTAAAATAGAACAATGCTTTCAATGTTGTTCTTAATATTGAAGTCACCAGTTATATGTCTTTTTTATGTTTACGTTTTTACATTTACCAACTATTTGCATTTTTACAGATATGGTAGGTGAGGGTCCGGGATTCGTCCTTATCGATTTTATCATATTCGGTATTACCATTGTAATATCCATTGGAATAGGTGTATTTTATGCCATGTCAGGTGGGAAACAGAATACTACTGCAGAATATATCGTCGGCAACAGAAACTTGTTAACAATTCCAGTTGGCCTCTCTTTGATGGTATCGTTCGAGTCGTCCACTACACTGTTAGGATTTCCGGCGGAAGTTTACCTTTACGGCATCATGTTTTGGTGGTATACCTTTGGTTTTATGATTGCAGTTTTGTTAGGAGCCATTTTATCTGTACCCTTAGTTCATCCGTTAAAGATAAAGAGTGTTTACGAGGTAAAGTCGGAAAACGTCATTTTAACATATACAATATGGGCTCTTACATGTCGAATTATTCGGTAATTGGAATAAAACAATTGATCTGTTTGGATATTGCATTTGTTTAATATTCAATTTATTTTGTCATATATGTGTATGTATAATAATAAATCAAAAAAAAAAGTGTTTGAAACGGTTCATCAAGAAAAGCTAACAGTAAAATTCTACAATGGCCGAAAACTTTTATCTCATGCCACAATTCACAAACGAACCGCACTAGAAGAACACAAATGACAGACATGAGACAAAGGTGAACAAGATTGCTATGCGTAGCTATGTGCCCCCGCCGCTGCAGTAAAGTCGATAAAGTCCAATAACTCATGTAAAAGTTTGCGAATAAAAATGGCGGCAGGATATGATCAACTGCACTAGGTGGCTAAGAGTCAAGCAAATTTCAGCAAAATCCCTTAATTGGATTTTGAGGAGATGTGTCCACAAAGTTTTCCTATGCTGTAGTATGCATTAAGTCGATAAAGTCCCCAAACTCTTGTAAAATTTGTCAAACCAAAATGGCGGCATGATATGATCAACTACAGTTGTTGACAAACAATCACACAAAATTTCAGCAAAATTTGTCCAGTGGTGTAAGAAGAGTAGCGCCCACAAAAAACATGACACACGGACGCACGGACGCAGACCATTACTATGTCCTTCCGTCGCGTTGCGGCGGGGCGACAATAAATTGCTATGATCGAGTACATACAAAATGTATGAAGACTAATTATCCTGAAAAATTTGAAGGAAATCTGAGTAGTGGTTTATGAGGAGTTGAGTCCACAAGATCTGTCATTGTATAACATTGTTAAATTTTTAAGGTCCAATAACACCTACAATATTTGACGAATCGAAATGGCGATGCAATATGATGTAGTACATATGGCGACTAACAATCCTGTAAAATAAGAATGAATTCGGACCAGCATTTTCTGAGGAGTTGCGTCCACAAGATTTGCCATTGTATAACAATGTGGAAATAATCAAAGTCCCATAACTCCAACAAAATTTGACCAATCAAAATGGCGATGCGATATGATCTAGTACTAATAGTGACTAACAATTCTGTAAAATTTGAATGAATTCTGACCAGCGGTTTCTCAGGAGTCGCGCCCACAAAAAACGTGACACACGGACACACAGACCAGACCATTACTATGTCCCTCCGTCGCGTTGCGGCGGGGGACAAAAACAATAGAAACTCGAGATCTCGAGATAGCCAGATCTGATACAAGCACTAGCAAAAGCCAGTGTCGGTGTAATCGGTTTATGGGTACCCCCCACCTTTCCTCTATCCCGTTTCCCTATAGTATGAATAAAACAAATTGCAGGTATCATGTATAAATAGAAAAATAAAAGTATTACGGGATTTTACCCTAGAACACTTTTTATCACATCGTTATGTTTATATTGCATGAAATAGATTGTTAGGCAGAATAAACCTTTTTAATAAGCCTGTACACATTTTTATTGTTTTCGGACACGGCTTATCAAAAGAGCATTAACAGAAAGGCATAAAAGTATATTAAATACTCTTTTCATTTCAGTACTTGGAACTAAGGTACAAGAATAAAACTGTTAGACGACTCGGGATGGTTGCGGGAATGCTGTATTACGTATGTATTCTCCGTAGGAATGTGGTGAATTGGTGCTGTGTAACATAATAAAAAAATCTAGGGTTCTCATATTTTTCTTCCCAAGAGGAAAACATACTGAGTTCAATGTAACCATGTAATAATTATGTACCACTTATATAATGTAATGACAATGTTTAATAATATCTTATTAGTTTCTCCGTCTATCTAGCGTTTCCAAATAGCCTGTGCAACTATTAAAAGTAATATTCACCAACATTTTTTGTTGAAAAAGGGTCGTTTTCGGCTCACTTTTCTGAAGAAGTAATTTCCTTTGTGAAACTCCTTTATGAAACTTGACAGAGGTAGGCAAGAAATAGCCCATAACATTCGTAGCCGATACAGCATAGAAAAAAGAACAAAAACAAAAACAAAACAAAA
>MJUU01003272.1:0-27146 GCA_002080025.1 Modiolus philippinarum | reverse complement strand
TTTAAAGCGTAATGCCAATTCATTTTGAAAGTTTTCAGTCAAATATTCACACCAGTAGGCTATCAAATAGCCTTGGTCTACATAAGGCAAGGAAAAGGAATATCTAACTTCAACTTCAAGGTAAGACATATATCATTCATAGCATTTTCATCGTCGCAGAGATCACTGGAGTTGTTACGTGGGCATATTTTGATGCATGAACATGTGTCAACAAATTACCGCCATCTTTATTTACGTTGTCATGACATCCGTGCTCCCCGTTTTGAGGCCGGGGTGCCCTTTGGCTTTGTCACATCGATACTATTCATTGTTTGCTATTAATTACAATGTTCGTGCCTTCAGCACGACAGTTTTATCCTTATCATAGCGATCGTGCCTTTGGCACGTCTTTAAATTGACTCAGATACTTGGGGAAATGCGTTGCTACGGCAACCCGGTGTTTGCCAAATGACGAACGTGTTGACACGGGGAACCACATTTTCTTTGTTATTTATTCTTTATTTATGTTGGTAGTGGTCGCACGACAGTTGTATCAATTTGTTCATATTATTCGTGCCGTCGGCAAGACATTTTGACTTCCATAATTATTAATTTACACATATGAAACTGCCTGTCTCGTGTGATCACGCGTTGTCTCGTGTGATCTCGTGTTCGAAAATACAAAATACAGACGAGTTGTCTGTTTAGTTATACGGTCGTGTCTTCGGCACGACTCATATTGATAAATTGTTAATACTATTTATTTCATCATTTAATATCTTTTCTGGTGTGGTCGCGCCTTCGGCGCGACTTGCGATTTCAGTTCGAAACATCGTATACAGCTTTAGCTCTTCCCACTTCCGCTTCAGGACGAAAAGTGTTTACAAGTACCAACCATCGTTCGCTTCGCTCACATTGGGTTGGTAAAAAAGATTCAACATATCTGCAGTTTGTTAAACTTTTTTAGTAGTCAACACTTCGATTAATTATTCAAATTTAAGGGAAAATACTGATTTGAAGCTTGGCGTTACCAGTCTTTGCCGTGTTTTTTGTCATTTATTTAATTAATTTATAAATTATTGAAAGAAAAACGAACGATTCTTCTGTAATTGTGTATACATGACATAAAAGCAGACGCAGAATTGTTAAAGATATTTTTTTTATTCTTTATTTTTAGAGAAACTAACAGCATTTACATACACAAAAGACATAAATATTACAGACATATATGTCGTGTACAGAGAGACATTAAACTATGAATAAATAAGCTATAATTGAAATATGAGTGTTCAAAGCAAAATAATGATTTGAGAAGTAATCACATATGGATAACCAAAACATTTTTGGTATGACAGCATTCCCAGAATAAATGCTGATATGTTTCCGGTGTATCGAAACAAAAAGTACACAGTTCTGTTTCTTTTTTCTTAAATGTAAGTAATAGAGAGTTAATTTTGAAGTAAGTATTCTATGCAGTAATTTAAACTGAAAATGTTGCAGCTGTGTAGGTGACATTTCATTCAAATTGTTAGTTTTATTTTTAACGCTACTAACAAACCACAGGATTCTGACATTTTTCAGTTTGTCAATACAAATGGTATTAACTATATTCAGCCTTTCTTTTACCCACAAAGGCTCTCTTCCACTCTTACGGGATTTACTTAAGCTTTACTTAAGTCCCCACTGCGTTTTGAATAATATAAATAATATCCTTCCAAAAAGCATTTAATGTCTTTGAGACCGACTCCATTCTCTTCAGTGTCTGAACTTTATTCCCACCACATTCGCAATACACTAAATTGCTAAGCTGCTCCTTAGAAACTTGTAAACCAAAATTCCAGATATCATAAGCACGCATTTAGTGTTAATTTGCAATACAAAAGAAATTACATTGTCAAAACAATGTTGAAAACAGAGCTTTGTTCAATTTCTTCTAAACGAAAATTCTATCATTCAGTTTTCATAAAAATCTGAGAAATTAAAGGTCTTCCATACACATGAATTCTGTCAAAACTTCTGAAAAATTCACAGTACCATTTTTAGCTTACCTGACCCAAAAGGTCATTGTTAGCTATTGCCATCACTTAGCGTTCTTCGTCCGTCCGTCTGTCTGTCCGTTAGCTTTTCACATGTTCATCTTCTCCTCTGAAACCACTGAAGCAAATTCAACCAAACTTGATATGAATGATGTATGAAAGTCCCTTTACAAAGATTGCTCATTTCTTTTCGATCTGATAAAAAACATGTCCACCAGCGCGGAATTTAGGTTAAACATAGGCCTCTAAGGGAAAATTCACATTTTCAGCAAATCCTCTGAAACTGCTGAAGCAAATTCAACCAAACTTTACAGAAATAATGTACTAAAGATGGTTTGCAAGGATTGCTAAGCTAATTTTGATTCAACAAAAAACATGGCCGCCAGCGCGGAACTTAGGTTTAACATATGACCCTAAGGGAAAATCACATTTTCACCAACTCCTCTGAAACTGCTGGAGCAAATGCAACAAAACCTTACAGGAATGATGTACTTAAGGTCCTTTACAAAGATTGCTAATTTTATTCCGATGCGACAAAAACATGACCGCCAGCACGGAACATAGCTTAACATTGGCCCTATGGGAAATTCACATTTTCATCTTCTCCTCTGAAACCACAGAAGCAAATTCAACCAAACTTATAGGAATAATGTATGGAAGGTCCTTTACAAAGGTTGCTCATTTCGTTCCGATCAGATAAAAACATGGCCACCAACGCGGAACTTAGGTTTTAAATAGGCCCCTAATGGAAAATCACATTTTCACCAACTCCTCTTAAACTGCTGAATCAAATTCAACCAAATTTACAGGAATGATGTACTTAAGGTCTTTTACAAAGATTGCTCATGTTATTCCGATTCGACAAAAAACATGGCCACCAGCACAAAAAATAGTTTAGCACTGGCCCTATAGGAAATTCACATTTTCTTCTTCTTCTCTGAAACCACATAAGCAAATTTAACCAAACTTTACAGGAATGATGTATGGAAAGTCCTTACAAAGATTGCACATTTTTTTCGATCGGATAAAAAACATGGCTGGCAGCATGAAACTTGGGTTTAACATAGGACCCTATGGGAAAAATCACATTTTCATCAACTCCTCTGAAACTGATGAATCAAATTCAACTAAACTTTACAGGGATGATGTATTAAAGGTGGTTTGCAAAGATTGCTCATTTAATTTCCCCATTGTGAACTTTCCCTTTCTTAGCAGCAATATACCTACCTCTCCAGCCTATGGAGTGTACATTTCACAGCTGATTCGTTACTGTCGAGCTTGTAGTTTGTACAGGGATTTTTTTAACAGAGCAAAAACACTGTCCCAAAAGCTGCTTAGTCAGGGATTTGTTCAACCTTTGTTAATTTCATCCCTCAAGAAATTATATGGCCGTCACCATAGCATCATTGAAAGATATGACGTGTCAGTATCCCAAATGAAAGTGGACATTTTCAGCTAGATTCACGTCTTCCCGGATTTGACTACCGACTTTGACATTTTCCCGGATTGAATCACTCACAGTGTGACGGGTGCTGTTAACAGAGCAGGACATGCTTACCCTTCAGGAGCACCTGATGTCACTCTCAGTTTCACTGGAGTTCACACTGTGAGTGCCTTTGTTCTGAATGTTGTGGTTTCTGGTTCTGTGCTTTGTGTCTGTCTGGCGTCATTGTTTTTGTGTCTAATGTCAGATGCTGTGTTCTCGTTTTTGCCCTGTCTTTGGACTTCGATTTTTGTGAATTTCACCCCTTTGTTCCTTCGGTATTCTACTGCCGTTGTTTAATTCTGATTCGATAAAAAAAAACATGGCTGCAAGCAGGGTACATAGTTTAACATTGGCCCTATGGGAAATTCACATTTTCATCTTCTCTTCTGAAACCATTTGAGTCTTCCTAACAGAGGACCCCGAGGGAACCCCGGGATATAGAAATAGGACCTAGCATCTCCGGCTTGCGGGGTGTGACCCCTCCTAAACGGAGACTGACCCCGAGCGTCCCGGGATATAGAAATGGGACCCATTCCGTGGTTGTGCGGGAGTAATAAATACACAACCCATCTTTCGGATGGGATGTAAACTCAGGTCCACGTGTTGGAAGAAATGCCACGCTTCCTGCACGTTAAAGAACCCTTGTAGCAAGCTCTTTTTGGGGTGGTCCGTAGGTGATCGGCTACAAGGCTAAATTCCCCGCCCTTGACAATTTCACCCTACTTTTCCAGTGGCAGTCAGAATTTCCCGTCTCATGGCCCTTTCCATACCCCAAAGATTTATTTAATAACAAACTTGTTCTCGTCTTGATATATCTGAAATATTGCTGAGTAGACGTTAAACAATATTCAATCAATCAATCTGAAACCATTAAAGCAAATTCAAGCAAACTTTACAAGAATGATGCATGGAAGGTCCTTCACAAAGATTGCTCATTTTCTTCCGATCCGATAAAAACATGACCGCCAGCGCTGATCTTAGTTTTGACATTGGACTCTATGGGAAAAGCATCATTTTCAACATCTGCTTTGAAATTATTGAAGTAAATTCAACCAAACTTTACAGAAATGATATATTGAGGGTCTTTTACAAAGATTTCTCATTGTGTTGGGATCCGACAAAAAAAAAATGGCTGCCAGCATGGAACTTGGTTTCAAATGGTACTCCAAAACGAAAATATCTTTTTCATCACATGCGTTGAAATTATTGAAGCAAATTCAGTCAAACTAAGATAAAACAAGACCGCAAGCACAGAACATACTTTAACATAGGATCTTAAAGGATAAACATCACTTTCATCACCTGTTGAAAGCATTTTGTCAGGTGAGCGATTCAGGCTCAGTGTCTGAGCCTCTAGTTTCACAATGTTAGGAAAACTGTATAAAAAGGCAAAATTTCCTTGATACTGAACGTCAAGTTGAAAGAATTACCTTCCTTGCTAAATATCTGACTTTTATTTATTTTAATATTTTAGATACCTTTTAAAAATAGAAAGTTTAATGCAGGCAGTATGTAGTGTCTTATTAATAGAGTGTATTTTCATGATAAAATATGGATATTTTATATCAACTTATGACAAATATTATATTTTCATAAGAATTACCTTAAATATTGGGTTTTATTCATACCAATCGCAACAAGTAATTTCTATATAAAAAGGAGTTATCTCCTCTTACCCCGGGTCTTCTACCTTAAATTTCAAATGTGGGATTAACAGTTCATGGGATCAAGCAATTTAAGCAGTAATTACATTGGAAGAATAAACAAAAAAAAAAAAAAAAAAAAAAAAAAAAAAAANAAAAGAAAAAACATTTGTGCATTGCCAGAAGTTGCATATAAAGTTGTTCTATCATTAATATCTTTCATGTATCAATTTATTTTTGTAGTTAGGCTCAGTTAATCCTGAGAAAAAAGGAAACGAAATCATAATGAAGAACTTTGCTTCTATGTAGTCTTAATTTATTTTATAAAATAAGTATAATTATAGCATAACTAATTAGCCGTCGTGACTATAAATACAATGTCACGCGTGCCGAACGACGCAGAAGGGTTAAAAAGGTTCGGAATACTCGTTAAATCCTTCTCACTTTCGGCCAAGTGCGAATCGAAGAGATCATTATTGTAGTCATGCAATATATGCGATTGCTGAAAAAAAACATTATAATTGTCGTAAACATTGATATAGTAACAGTTATACTTTCTTTATCGGGATCGCATTTATTGTTTAGACTACAATAATGATCTTATCGATTCGCACTTGGCCGATAGTGCTTCTACGTTGTTCGGCACTCGTGACACATTTATTGATGTTCATGACGGGCGATAAGTAATGCCTTTTATTATATAGATTCTGTACTCACAAACCGAGATTTTACATGCAGATTATTTCATACTTTTTACTTCTTGTAGATATTCTACATGGGTATTGTATTATTTGGACCTGGCGTCGCTTTGGAGGCAAGTGAGTGTTTGCAAATGTTATTGTAAATATGTTTATTGCATCAAAATAAAGAGTTGCATATTAATACAAAGGTTAAAATAATTATTCTTTAACACTGCAAAACAAACGTTGATTTAGACATACTTGAAGACACCAACCGCATTGCTTCGATGAACAAACAGGCTCTCAAATAATAATCCAACTACAGTGCAATTCAGAATAAAAAAGATGAGGTGTAGTAAAAGGCTTACACAATCACCCTTTTTATTAATGTCAGACGATAAAAATGAGTTTAGCCTTTATAATTACGTGTTGCCATTATTGTCTCCACAACTGTATATAGAAACCTGAAGCTCCACAAAATGTAATGGCAGATTAAATGATAAAACCTTTTGAAGAATAAATATATTGATTATATATGTAGATGTCCTTGGTAATGGATTTGGCTTCAAGTTTCATTTTTTTTTTTGGAAATGAGTTCTTCTTTCTGGAAAACTTTTGAATTATGGCTTTCCATATTAATTCATTTTAATGCTGCTGATGAGAGGTTACTCCTTGAAATGCGTTTCCAGCATAACGAAAATTACTGTTCTTTTTAATTCGGTATTTTTTGTATTTGAACCATTGTGCCGATGTCACTGCTGGTGGGCCAGAGGTACCCGTGATTCATCAGCCCAATAGTCAGACTTATCTCAAATGAAAAAATAACTTTGCATCTTATAGAAATTTACTGATTTTATCAAAATTCTAACAACTTTTAAATACTGAGGCTTTATTCCCTTTTACGGCACTTGGTAGATTTCCTTGGTACTGGATTCGGCTTTGAATTTCGATATTTTTGGAAATGAGTACTTCTTTCTGGACAACTTTTGGATTATGGCTTTCAATATTCTTTTATTTTAAAGCTGCCGATGAGAGGTTACTTCTTGAAACACGTGTACAGTATAACGAAATTTACTGTCATTTATGCAACTTCGGTATTTTTGTATTACTTTTACATGATATACTAGTAAGATGAACAGATATTATATTTATACAAATAACTCAATGTTTATAAATGGCTTTATGTATGGAAAGGTAAGTGGTATATTTCAGAAGCCATTAACATCGGAAAATTAAGAAGGGTGGTAAACTGGATTCGAAACCATAAATCATCCGTCTAGCAGTTCACTGTTGCCATTTTGATATACATTTCTGCACTTCCAGGTTACCTTGACATTCATATTTCATAAAAACAATATTGATTTTTCGTTAGGCTCATGTGTGTACTTAAACAACGGCAGTAGAATACCGGAGGAACAAAGCACATTACATAAATCAAAGTCTAGAGTCTACAGTAAAAGCAAGAACCACAGAAATTAGAAGGCGGAAGACGCTACATTCCCCAAAACACCAAAAAACTACAAATACAAGTCAACTCTGAAGCAATAACAGTGTAAACTCTAACAACAGAGTAACATCAGGTGCTCCGAATGGGTAAGCATGTCCTTCTCTGTATATAGCACCTTTCACACTGATAGTGGGTCAATCCAGGGTACAGTCAGAATCGGTTAAGGTCAAATCCGGGAAGACGTGTATCTAGCTAAAAATTTCAGTTTTCATTTGTGACACCGACATTTCATACTGGTATCTACCTATCATGTCGTAGTGATATCCATAAAATAAATGAATGGACGAAAGTAACAACGACTGAACATATCCCCGACTCAGCAGTTTTTGTGACAGTTTCTGTTTTTTTTTTGCTCTTTCTACAAAGTCGCTCTACAGTTAACAACGGCAGTACAATTCCGAAGGAAAAATTAGTGGCATCAACAAAAATCGAAGTCCAAAGACATGGCAAAAATGAGAACACAGGAAAAAATGACGTAAGACAGCTACAAAGCGCAGAAATAAATAAAAAAAAAACCTTCGAAACCATTGCACTCACAGTGTGAACTCCCATGAAACTGAGAGTGACATGAGGTGCTCGGGAGGGGTAAGCATGTCCTGCTTGCTAGCAGCACCCGTCACACTGTTACTGAGAAAAATGTTTTGAAAGATAGGTTAAGTAGCTAATTTGTTATTGCCTTTTTGTAAACTAAGGTAAGGAATAAATTGTGAAATATACACTCCATGCTGTGGAGATAGGCATATTGCTGCTGCGAAAGAGAAAGTTTCCAATTCGGAAGTCAAAATCATCACCCTTGTCATATAACCTAGATTTCAGACGTCCACGTTCGTCACTGTATAATAAAAGGAATGGAACAGAACTGGGTATATTGTTTGCCTCCTTGATGTCAAGTTCACTTGGATAGATCCGATGTAAATATTATTTAAATCTTGGGTTATTAAGAAAAAGTACATCGTCTTTATATTTGAAGTCTGGGCTAGCTGTTTTTGTTTTTGTTGTATAAGACATTGCAAAAACTTTGCTTCATATGAATAAAAGAAAAGGTCAGCTAAAAAGGCACACAATTTTATCATAGTAATCCCTATTCTTTGTTGATAAACACAGCTTCCACATTCAACAAAAATGCTGTCAATCAAAAATTCATGCATCTGTATCACGTCATTTTCTTAACATGATATGATTTATCTTTTCCTATAACCAAAAACGAATACCTGCGTTCTCCTTTGTTGCATATGCGTATTTCGACAACTTATTCCTCTTCAGTGGAAATCAATCAAATCAATTGTTTCTAACGTCATTGTTTTCTGTGTTCTCGTTTTTCCCTTGTCTTTGGACTCCGATTTTTGTGAATTTCACTCCTTTGTTCCTTCGGTATTCTACTGCCGTTGTTTCAAAACATTTTGAAATCCATATACCGAAATATGTTTAAAAGCTGATAGATAACAAACAACCAAAATGATCTTAATAGAAAAGTCAAAACTCAGGCAAGGACAGAGCTATGTATGAGGGAGGTACTCCTTAGTTTTAAACAACATTTTTAAAAATTTAGATATTGTGGGTATTAAAATAAGATCGGTTTTCGGGTCGGTACCGAAGTACCATCTGGAACTACCAGTCATTTGAGACTGAAGACGCCTACTGCTGATCAAATTCTGTAAACGTCATTTAAAGATGATTTTTTTCTGAAATTCACTAGCTTAATTTGATGTTCTTTCGATTGAGAAAATGAAAACGGGTATGTTTTGTGTAGATGGAGGTATATTCCGCCAAAGATTTTAAGTTTTTTTTTAAATCAACTGACTTTTCGACGAAATGATTAATAAAACTTAAGTTATAAAAATTTACATTGAACACAGAATTTGTTTGACAATGTATTTAGTTTTTTGGATTATTTATTTACATATTTAATGAAAGCTACTTAATTTGAAATTTAAATAAAGAGCAGACAAAATACACAATAAAGGGAAAAAATATGGAATGACTTTTCATGTATAAAAAGATGCAGTGCCTCAATTTTTTTAGCAACTAACATGCCATTTTGGGCGTCAGTGATGATTGTAGCCATTGCTTCTGTGATCTACACATCTATTGTAAGTATACTGAGCAGATCAGGCGACTAAATCATAGCTGAAGTTAAAGTTAATAATGCCCTTATTGCATATTACGTAATAAAATGCGTTTTCGTTTTCTAGCTTTTGTATACTCTATAGACAAAATGCCAAAAGTGTAGAATTATAGAAAGCAATTTGTAAAGCAATTTGAAGACCAATTGCAAGGTCTTTCCCAAAGTTGCGTCAGAATTTTCTCATTATCAATTATCAACATTGTAAGCTCAATATGAGTTTAAGGTAACACAAAATTATTAGGCTATAACCTTTTCATCTATATTTTGGCATATCTTGTTCAATTAAGTGAATTTTTTATACAAAATCTTTTCAGAATTCCATTCTTTGTCTTTTACATTTCTTCTTCTACAATGAAATTCGTTAATCAACTTATAATACGAATTCGTTTAAATGAATTATAAAATTCAATGAAAATAATGTGTTAATATGTTGAGATTCTCGTTAGAAAATTACCAATGATTAACATTTTATAAACGCCATATATAATGTTTGTACACAAATACCTAAGCTTCCTTACCATAATCAAAAGATACTCTATATAATATTTAGAATTTAAAGGAATAAACGACAAGTTGGACCATTTATTTCAGGGTGGAATCAAAGCTGTCATTTGGACTGATGTTTTCCAATTTATTTTAATGGTCATTGGAATGGTTTCTATATTAATTCAGGTGAGAAAACAATATAGTAAAATATTTATTACATAAAAAATTAAAAAAAGCCAAGACAACGAATGATACATCAGCAATCCTTTTTATCTGTATATAGCAATATGTTTTAAGTGACTTTTTTAACTTGTATATTTATTACTTATACCAACAGTTCACGCCACGATACAGCTGAAATATTGCTAAAGCTGGCGTTAAGCAACAATCAATCAATCAATCAAAAGCAAGAAAGAATACTCAAACTACGTAATAGAGGGATACCTCACGACAAAAATAAATCAAATGGATTCAAATAAAACAACACCATCAACATTGTTACATATAACATTTATATAGCTATTATAGTCTGTATGATCACGTTTGTCTTTTATTATATTTTCAGGGAACAATATTAGCTGGAGGTCCAACAAAAGTATTTAAAATTAATGCAGAAAATGATAGACTCAAACTTTTAAAGTAAGTTTTTAAATGTCTTCGCATTATATATTTTTTCTATTTATTTGCCTTTCTGTTTTTTCTTCTTTTTGTACTTTTATCTGTACGTGCAATAAAAAATGTTTCATTTAACTATACGTATCCATACCAGCCTTCTATATCACAAGGAACGACAATATCTATGTTTTAATTTTCATTGTAAGTGTAATCAATCCAACATTTTTTTATTACACATGCAAACACGTACGTAGAGAATTCACCAGCCTGACGAAGCCTGTTGAAGGACAAAAATTCGCTGTTAATTAAACATCAATGTACTTATTAGTGTTGTTATAATTTTTTCATACAGATACATATATACATATGTAAATATAATATATATTGCTACGAATGATTACAGCTTGGATCCAGATTTCACTGTCAGACATACATTTTGGGGTTTAGTGATTGGTTCAGCAACAAGATTGACCAGCTTATCCTTCAACCAGTCAACTGTTCAGCGGGTCAGTTCCATGGCAACACAACAACAGGCTAGAAAGTAATTTAGTTTATGTATTAATGAACATAAAACAACTCAGTAGCTATATTTCCATCCGATGATCTTAAAACACAAATAATTTACTGCATGTCATTCACGTTGCATATGTTTAATGACAGATTTCATTAAAAGGTTGTAGAAGTAAAACAATTAGTAATCTTATATTAGTTTCTCATTATAGTCGGGGAAATATATGGGAGTATAAACAGAACTGATTCAACTACGTTTTTACAAGCAACTGTATGCACATATTCCAGTACATGCATTTCATACAAGAATCATTCACTAAGAACACAATGTTATTTTTTATATATTTTTTTAAACGAATATCTGTAAAATATTGTACTTGTTGCTTTTTATTGATATACCCATATCGTTGAATATATTCCTAATGTAGCACCAATATTTTACAGAGTGATATACATATCTGGTTTGACAACTTTCATAACGATGACATTAGTAATACTACAAGGTGCTGTAGCTTACGGATATTATAGTACTATAGGTTGTGATCCTCTTGCCTCTAATCAGATAAGCAGTCCTAATCAGGTTAGAATGATATTTTGTAAATTGAATGTATTTTTAAATAGATTACTGATCATTCCTACTTACGAATAAAGGCAGGCCTAACAATATAGACTTTCAGCCTTAATCCCTTAAACATGGACTTGTGTAGAATTTCGTTGGCCATTTTAAGGACTTTTTTTTATAATTTTATTTTCAATATATTTTTACTTTGTTGACATCCAGTGATTTGATTCAGTGTTTAAACAAAATTAAAATACGATATGGTAAAGACATTACCTCTCGCGAAATTAAATTAAACCAGTCATAGAAGATCCTCTAGGTTAACTAAGGACCGTTTTCAAGTTAACTTAGACCAGTCATAGAGCAGTCATAAAAGCTTCTTTACGTTAACCAGAGGTCCACAAGGGTTTTCACTAGTCCATTAGTCAACTTGTCTGACATGAAAATTTACCTTGCGTTTAATAGAAATGTACTGTTTTTATCAAAATTCCAACCCCTTAAAATATTAGGATTTCATGTTTTTTTTTTGTTTTTTTTTTTTTTTTTTTTTTTTGATTATTGCTTTTTATATTATTAGATTCGATTATTGCTGATTAGAGGTTACTGCTTGACCTATTTTGTCCATAGAGCCCTGCCCGCTCTGACCTGTCATAGAATCCTGACTGCCCTGACCTGTCATAATGCGTTGACTGTTTTTATGTTATTAAATTTAGAGTATTTACAGTTGTTGTATTATTTTACTTTTACCAATTTTTTTCAGGAATTTACTTGATTTAATAAAGCGATAGCAGGGAATTTACTTTTCTTGCTTCTTGATCAATTAATTTTATCTTCTCGGATAGAGTAGTCAAGATTCTATCACAGGATGGAGCGGTCAGGACTGTTCTCTAGACGGTTCCCTTATTTGGACGAGAGGTTATGTCTGCACCCTACTGTAACTGACCATATATTCTTGAAAATATATGAAATCTATGAGCGTAAATAAAAGCGTTAACAAATATAAGTTTTACAGGACTTACACGTTTACTCCATTAAACATTACAAAGAGATATTGTCAAGTTCCATAAGTTTTGTTTTCCAACAGACAATAGGGATTCCTATGCGAACTAACTGCGTGCCGATTTTAGGTGAATTTTTCCTGTACTCGTACGAGGCCAAGTTTTTACAAGGGCCTACAAAAAGAAAACAAAAATATTTAGCCCATTCCTTTAATTTCAGCTTCCGTTACATAGGCGATGTACTTTCTCTTAATAGTCCTAAATGTAAGGAGTATTTACATCAGATCTATCCCAATGATCTTGAAATTAAAGAAACAACTGAAACACCTACCTCAGCTTCGTAACTAGATCTGTTATTGTATATTGACGAAGATGGACTATGACAAGCGTGATGATTTAAATTTCCCAATTGTGAACTTTCCCTTTCTTAGCAGCAATATACCTACCTCTCCAGCCTATGGAGTGTACATTTCACAGATGATTCGTTACTGTCGAGCGTGTAGTTTGTACAGTGCTTTTATGAACAGAGCAAACACACTGTCACAAAAGTTGCTTAGTCAGGGATTTGTTCCACCTATGTTAATTTCATCCCTCAAGAATTTCTATGGCCGTCACCATAACGTCATTGAAAGATATGACGTGTCAGTATCCCAAATGAAAGTGGATATTTTCAGCTAGATTCACGTCTTCCCGGATTTGAATACCGATTTTGACATTTTCCGGAATGGACTCACCCACAGTGTAACGGGTACTGTTAACAGACCAGGGCATGTTTTTACCCTTCCGGAGCACCTGATGTCACTTTCAGTTTCACTGGAGTTCACACTGTGAGTGCCTTTGTATTTTTGAATGTTGTGATTTTCTTTTTCTGTGCTTTGTGTCTGACTGGCGTCATTGTGTACTATGTCTTGCGTCATTGTTTTCTGTGTTGTAGTTTTGGTCATGTCTTTGTTCCTTCGGTATTCTACTGTCGTTGCTTTTTGTATTAGAAAGATACGATTTATATATTATTGGTCTCCTCGAAGTTGTCGTTGATTGTATGGCGGCTTTACGTTGAATACATTGAAAGTGACGAATAAGTAGTCCAACCATTTATGACAGCAATATGTTATTTTTGCTGCATTGGTAGTAGATATTAAGTTAAATTCAAACTCCACCTTACAATTAAATCAATACCTATGATTATAATCCGCCATTGTAGGTGATTCCTTTTACTTTTGTTACGTAATATTGCAGCTTGAATTTATTTGAAATAACTGATAATATATCTTGTAGATCCTCCCATTTATGGTCCTAGATATCTTCCGACATGTTCCGGGGATGGCAGGATTGTTTATGGCATCTCTTTTCAGTGCATCCCTCAGGTATATATTTATAGTCACTTTGGCACACCACTATATTGAAAATGATATTCAATTGATAATACAATCGCATGTAAGCCTGAAACAGCTAATCACAATGTTATCAGATAAAGCACAATGGATAAGGCTCAATCGGGTATGGCTAGCACATATAAATGTAAAGTTCAGAACAAGATACTATAGGGGGTGACTCATTTATTTACTTGTTCCGACACTGCGCTAGCATTCGTCTCTTGTGTAGTTTATTGGATAAAGCAATAACAAATCGTCATAATTAAAAAAGAAACCGAACATTCATTTTCAATAAATAGTAGGTTACTTTTACCAAGACTAAAGTCTTTCCAATTCCTTTTTAGATAAACGAAATCTCACGATTTCAGCTCTATTTTTACATTATCAAATTTGGTATGTAAATCAGGAATGCCCATACACAACTTAAAAATTGTTGACTTCGCTGATTACGGCATGCAAAAAAGTCTGCAGTCATGTGCATTTTCACATTTTTTTCAAACAGGTAAAAATTTCTAATTGAAGGATTGTCATATTTTCAGGACAACCAAGTTACTTGCTGAAATAACAAAATACCGAAGTTATTGTGAATTTAAATTCTGCATATGCGCATTTCGACAACTTATGTCTCTTCAGAAAGAGATGGCTCGAGTTGACCTAGCTAATTATAGCAAGGTGTACTCGTTAGTTAGGGGTTAACACTTGTTTTACGGTCTTTTGGTATGTAAACACCGAATAGAAATTAGCAGAACATTAACAAGTTCTTTTGCGTTTAATATATGCATACTTCAATTATATGTTGGGGTATTTTGTTGAATTATTTCATTTACGGATATGTTTTTTCTTGTACATTGTATTGAATAGTGGGGGAGGGGGTCAAAGCACATGTAACATGGAAAAAAAAACAAAGCGAGACTTGCTTATCATCTGACTTCAGGTAGAATCTGCCAATGCGAATATCAGAATGCTCTAGTCTTGTCGATAATTGTGCGCCAATAATATTATCACTTTAAAACTATGAACCATTTTTAAAAAAGTATATTTTTTCTTTCCATATTTATTGGAAATTTTCAAATTATCAGTGTCTCCAGACATGTACAATATTTTTACACAATTATGCAAAATCCGGTTCCGAAAGATGCAAAATCAAAGTCCACAGAAGAGAATTTTCTGGATCTAGGGGAAGTTGAACAGACTTTTATTCTTAATAAGTTATGATCTTCCAGAAATTTTTAGATATTATTTCTGTTATAATATTTATTTCGTTTCATACTAAAACTAAACAGTGTGAACCCTCAAAAACTGCAGGTAACATCAAGTGCTCATCAAACCAGATGAACATGTTAAACAATTTTTGAAAATTAGATATATGAATAAAGGAATTGATTTGCTTGATGTTGCAAGCATTTTCGGGCCCAAATATTAAAAAAAAAACTTTTACCCGTTTATTTTAGCAACCGTGATATGCCCATCATTTCCTTTTCTTACAAACAACCTACTAGAAGTATTTTCATCAATCACCCTTCTATCAACTGTGATGCTGATTTTGAAAAGAACTACATGTACCCCAGCAGCTGAAACTGTTCCATGTCACCATAAATATATGACCCTTGCAGACATTTCTTAAAGGGGAACTTAAACGTCATTGAAGATAATTAAGTTCGACGGTTCTTTAGAAAAGGGCCTAAACGTCGCCTACCTTCCAAAATTAACTTGCAAGCTTGTTTTTATATCATTTAAGACGCATTCACTAAGTATTGTATAAAATGGCGCAAACTCGAAAGTGCAGACAAAAACACACTTAATTTGTTCAAAGATAAAATTATCACCAAAGTCACCAAGAGAATTAATTTTTATAAAGATGATTACGATGAGCCACATTCTAAGCTGTCTGTGAACAGAATTATGTCACAATTGAGAGATCTTGGCAAAAAATATGTGTTTGTACCTGTTCACAAAGCTTCCAACAAGGTTGCTATCATTTGGCAGAAATGTGCTATATCGAAGTCCAACAAACGAATTGGTCAAGTCTAATACTTTCAATGCACAAATTGCCACGAACAAACGCTCACCAAACAACATTACCAGGATACAGATTTACTCAAAGTTCCACTTAAAGATAACACCTTGCCTACAATATACTGGATTCCTAAGCTTCACAAAAACCCTATAAGCATCGTTTTGTTTTTTGCATCGAACAACTGTTCTACAACTAACTTGTCCATCCATTTAAGCAGTGCACTTTCTTGTATAAAGGAGTAAATCATTAAATATCGTGAACAAACTAATCAAAATCTGGTGCCAATTACTTTTGGAGTGTAAAAAAATTAAAGGATTAAGTTTTAGATAAATTCCAATCAATATAAATACCAGTTTCATCTATCAAAAGTTATGACCTTTCTACACTTTATACAACGCTTCAACATTATTTGATTAAATCAACATTGGGACAACTGATTAAATGGTCTCAATCATTAAATGGTAATTGTCTTGATAAGTTGGACTTTTTTCTAGTTTGATTTTTACTGTGAGTCTTTTTGTGTATTTATTTTTAGCCATTCACCACACATAGGGGGAGGGTTTGGATCCAAGCAATCCGCAATTTTTGCGCCTGTCAGAAGTCAGGAATATGTTGGTCATTGGCTTGTCCTAGTCTTCTTATAAAATTTTAGTTTCTTGATATTCGGGTTATTGGATGTGGTTTGTTTCCATTGATTTATTCACTTTTTTTACCTTTTTGGGGCCATTTAGGGCTTGCTATATGTTGTGAGGTTCCTCAATGTGTTGAAGACCGTACGGTGACCCTAGATGCTTCGTTTTGGGTGGTTTTAACCTGGATATGGGATATCATCTCCTTGACATTTACCCCATTTCCTTTCTTTTTCATATTTTAAATTGTCTGTCCTGCATTTTTGTTGTAGCAAAAAGCAAGGATTCTTTTCTAATAATACAAACAACAACTTTTGTTCCTGGACATGTGATGATACGATTAAAGCACTTAATCTTTTACTTGACAAATTTTTGTTCTCTTTGGCAACATTGTTTATCAACAGGTCAATGGAATTTTCATGGGAACAAATTGTGCACCTATCATTGCAGATCTTTTTCTTTTCTGTTACAAACGTACCTTCACGAAAAAACTACAAAATGGGAGCATACAAAACAGTGATCAATTTATTTCTATTTTCAATTATTACAGCAGGTGTATTGACGATATTCTTACTTTTGACAAACCCACAACAGCTGAAACTTTATAAAGCTAACAAAGATTCAAAATATCTCCCTTTTCCGGATCTAACTATCATCGTTGACTCCGGTAAAATAAAAACTGAAATTTACGATAAAAGGGGTGATTTTGATTTCAGTATCACTAATTTCCCTTTTCTTGACGGCGACGTTCCTTTACCCCATCATACAGAGTTTATATTTCTCAACTTGTGCGATGCGCACATGTTTTTTCTACTCTTGACGACTTTAATGAACGTAACCTTAATATCACTTCCAAACTTTTAGAGCAATGCTACATATTTTATAAATTGTTAAATGCATTTAAAAAGTTTCATCGAAGATACGAACATTTGATATCAAAATATAATGTCACTCTTGAAAGTTTATTACTAAGGGCATTTCTCATCCTTGATTTTACGGAAATGTTGTTAAAAAAATGCCAGATACGTATTAAATATCGGAAAAACTGGGACTTAACTTACATTCTTTACGCATTAGGGGGTATCGACTGGTTATTTTTGCGATAAAATGACCTGAGGGTTTTACACGCCTACTGACCTCTCATTGATACTGCTGAAATACATGATTATTCTTTACCAAACACATCTGGGAGTTTTGAGTTTTAATTTTCTTCCGCAGTGCAACAGTACTTTACAAGCAGACTATGCTCCTTGAGCTAGCCGGCAGTTTAACAGCGATCACCCCTTGACCCTTCATTCAAAATTACGTTTTTTCCCCTTTGCCTTTTCAAGATTGTTGTCATAGAGATAGAAGTCTTCCTGTTTTAGGTTTTATTTCATATGCTTATTATACTATTGGGAAACGGTAAAAAGAAAGGGGAGGTTTGGGTACCCATAAACCGTTTTAACACTACCGCTGGCTTATGCTAGTGCCTTGCAGTTCCTAGGTACATTGTTGCATGTGACTATGTTTTGCGGCTATTTTAGGTGTTTTCTGTAATCGTTTTATTCTACATGAGTAAGCATGGTCAGCTCCACTCAGACATAGATTCTGCATATCTTAACATCGAAATATCATGTTACATGTTTGTAAAGTGTTGTGCTTTTAGTTGGATATACTGCTAGGTTTAGCTATGTTAATTTGTTTTGCTCTTTACAGTACATTATCATCAGGATTGAGTAGTTTGTCTGCAATGACAGTGGAAGATTTTATAAAACCGAAATTTAAGACATTATCAGATACAAGACTTACTTTCATTGCAAAAATGTCTGGTAAGTGTTATATGGGGATATGATTGTTGCAATTAATCTTTTGTTAGACAACATTTTTGTTCGTTTTGGTAACACTATTTATCAACAGGTTAAATATTCCCATTGGTACGAATTGCACACCTCTTATTGCAGATCTTTTCTGTTCTGTTACGAACGAGACCTTACAAAACAGTAATAAACTTATTTCTTTGTTCAATGATAACATCAGGTATATTGACGATATCCTTACTATTGACAATCCCCGGTTTTTTGTTTATGTGGAAATAATTTACCCCATGAACTGAAATTAAATCTTAAGTCTTAGCATAAGTTTTTAAGTAAACCAAATGTACTTTTTCCCATTTCTATCAGTAATTTTATAATCTTACAGTGATAATACTGCCCTTTATGGATCGAACTATCATCATTCCTTCATGTAATATCAAAACTTATATAAATGACAAAAGAGATAATTCTGATTTCACTATTACTAATTTCCCCTTTCTGGATGGCGACATTTCTCAATGTGCATCCCACGGAGTGTATATTTCTCAAATGGTACGAATCACACAAGTTTGTTGTCAATGAACTTAACCTTACTATAACAGCCAAACTTTAAAAAAAACCGGGTTACAGATTTTTCAAGTTTTTGAACACATTTCAGAAGTCTTATAATAGATGTGAACATATGATATCTGAATATTGCGTCACTCGCAAACAGCTTATTACAAAGGCCATTTTTTTATCCTCGGTTTTACGGAAAAATTATTAAAAATGCCAGAAATCGATTAAAAATACTTAAAAGCTTGGATATATCTTACATTGTTTACGTAATAAGGGTTATCGACAAGATATTTTGCTTGCACCAGTTCAGTTAGCTTTGAGATCAAGTGACCTGAAATTTTTACATGCATACTAGCCTCTCACTGATACTGCCGATATCTACTGAAATTTAGGATGATTTTCGACCAAACCCTTTAGGGCAGATTAAACTATAAGAAAACGGGACAGAAAAGGGGGAGGTTTGGGTACCAATTATTGGTTTAACACCAACTCTGGCTTTTGCTAGTGCCGGTACCAAGTCCGGCTGTCCCAAGTTCCTATCATTACTTACGTTTGTCGTTAGTCTTATTTGTGTTTGTAGCATGTAATTGTAATTTTCAGGCATTGTCGATGTTTCCTTTTATCACCTTTTTAGCTCACCTGGC
The DNA here is from genome assembly GCA_002080025.1 of Modiolus philippinarum. Lineage (NCBI taxonomy): Eukaryota > Metazoa > Mollusca > Bivalvia > Mytilida > Modiolidae > Modiolus > Modiolus philippinarum. The sequence continues at coordinate 7,505 of MJUU01003272.1, read as the reverse complement.
CAAAGGCCATGTGAGCTTTTGCCATCACTTGGCGTCCGTCGTCCGTCGTCGTCGTCCGTAAACTTTTCACATTTTGGCTATCTCCTCTGAAACCACTGGACCAATTTCAAACAAACTTTACAGGAATGATGTATGAAAGGTCCTTTACTAAGTTTGCCGAAACTTTTCCGATCCACCAAAAACATGGCCGCCAGCGCTGAACTGAGATTTAACATTGGACCCTATGGGAAAAGCAAATATTTGCTATCTCCTCTGAAGTTACTGAAGCAAATGGAACCAAACTTTACAGGAGTGATGTATGGAAGGTCCTTTACTTAGTTTGCCGAAATTTTTTCGATCCGTGGAAAAACATGGCCGCCAGTGCAGAACATAGTTTAACATGGGACCCTATGGGAAAAGCAAGTATTTGCTATCTCCTCTGAAGTTACTTAAGCAAATGGAAGCAGACTTTACAGGAATGATGTATGGAAGGTCCTTTACATAGTTTGCCGAATTTTTTTGATCCGTGAAAAAACATGGCAGCCAGCGCAGAACATAGTTTAACATGGGACCCTATGGGGAAAGCATATATTTGCTATATCCTCTGACGCTACTGAAGCAAATTGAACCAAACTTTACAAGTAAATGGAAGGTCATTGATTTAGTTTTCCTTTTCTTGAAGTCCTTTTCTTATGAAAAAGAAAATGGGGTAAATGTCAAGCAGACAACATCCCATATCCAGGTTAAAACGACCCAAAAAAAGCATCTAGGGGTCACCGCACGGTCTTCAACACAGTGAGGAACCTCACACCATATAGCAAGCCCTAAATGGCCCCAAAAAGGTAAAAAGTGAATAAATCAATGGAAACAAACCACATCCAATAACCCAAATATCAAGAAACTAAAATTTCATAAGAAGACACGGACAAGCCAGTCACCAACATATTCCTGACTTGGGACAGGCGCAAAAATTGCGGTGGGGGTAAACTCGTTTTCTTGGATCCAAACCCTCCCCCTATGTGTGGTGAATGGCTAGAAAATAAATACACAAAAAGACTCTTAGTAAAAATCAAACTAGAAAAAAGTACAACTTAGTTTGCTGAATTTTTTTTCGATCCGTAAAAAAACATGGCCGCTAGCGCAGAACATAGTTTAACATGGGACCCTATGGGAAAAGCAAATATTTGCTATCTCCTTGAAGTTACAGAAGCAAATGGAACCAAACTTTACAGGACTGATGTATGGAAGGTCCTTTACTTAGTTTGCCGAAATTTTTTCGATCCGTGAAAAATCATGGCCGCCAGCCTAGAACATAGTTTAACATTGGACCCTATGAGAAGCATATATTTGCTATCTCCTCTGACGCTACTGAAGAAAATTGAACCAAACTTTACAGGAATGATGTATGGAAGGTCCTTTACTTAGTTTGCCGAAATTTTTTTGATAGAAGGCCCTTTGCAAAAAGTATTCATTTCAATAGGATCAGACAAAAACATGGGTGCTAATGAAGAACATATCTAAACATTTGACCCCATTGGTAAGGAAACATCTTGTTTAGTCGTGTATGGCGTAGAAGCATTTTTCCAGGTGAGCAATACAGGCTCAGTCTCTGAGCCTCTAGTTTCATTATGTATATCAACTCCATTTTTTACTGTCACAAGTTGATTATCAAAAACTTTTAAAGTATCAATGCGGAAAGCTATACGTATAAAATTTTGCATTCATGATAAGCCTGGATACAAAACACGTAATGGTACTATCTATTTTTAGTTGGATAATCGAAATTCGAATTGCGCAAAAAATTCTTTAAATACGCAGAATACTAGTTTCCAAATTCACTGCAATATTGCAATATGGAACGTTGAGAATTCAAATTTGCATCTAGATCAGTTTTGATGGGGTTGGTAATAAAATTCCATTATTATTAATTTTTAGGCTGAGATGGAATCTTCAAACGGATAAGGAAGGCCTCAAAACTCCATGTTTTTTCCCAAAATTTAGAAAAAATCTTTCCAGACGTTTTCAGATTCAATTTTTATAAATCATTAAATAGTTGTACTTTGCAATAATGGAAAACGATATTTCCGAAAAACAACATTTTACTGAATTCAATGCAAAATTATCAGGAGGAAAATTTGGGGCATCGGAAATCATATTTTAGACCTTTTGCAGTCTACAAATGTAATAAAGCCTTATTTGTTTGAAAAAAGAAGGGCATTTTGCGTTTTTCTCCAATTACAAAAAGTAAGATTTTAACATTTTAAAGGAGACATACACTCTTGATAAGAAGTTAATAAATAAACAATCGTCTTTAGAAATGACCTTATTGACAGAACCATGTTTTTTGGGCAAAACACAATAATAGTATTGTATTGTTTCAAACTGTCCTCAAATGTTTGAAAATTATCGTTAAAATGTCATAACATTGGATAATGTCTCCTGTACTCAAACACAGCCTGCTACATGTACAACTCTCATATTAAATACACATGACCAATCTAATTGCTGTTTTACCTTTGTATCAGAAACAACAACATGACAATCAAACAGAATACATCGGCAAACGAATACCGAAGCAAGGACGAGGAAAGGGGGAATTCTTAAATCAAAAATCCTAAATCACGATAATTCATGTCCAACACGAATTGAGACAGTATGACAAAGACAAAACAAATAAACAAAAATGAACAAGAACGCCACATAATCAAAGCACTAGCAGTGTTACCCCTATAAAAACTGAGGTATCATTAGGTGCTCCGGAAGGGTAAGCATTATCTGCTCTACCCATGGCAACCGTCACACAGCCAGTAAAAATATGATGTTGAAATATCTGTTGGATTGCGGATCGGTTATTGTCATTTTCTAACCGTAGATAAAACAAATTAAAATCTATGGTGCATGTTACTTTTCTAACCCTCAAACAGGGCCAAGGTGAAAGTATCAAAAACGTATGTATAGCTCTTAAGTTTTAGACAATTACAAGGACAAACCTTTACCACAAACATAATCGACGAAGACAAAACTAAAAATAACAATTTGATATACAAGACAACACAGAAAACAAAAGCACTGACAGTGTGAACTCCCTCTGAAAAACGGAGAGTATCATCAGGTGTTCCGACAGGGAAAGCATGATCTGCTCCACGCGTAGCAACCGTCACACTGTTAGTGAAAAGTCCGGTTTTGTCACAGTCGGTGTTAGTCAGTCCGGTAACAAAATGGGGATCTACCCAAACATATCTGTTCTCAATTGTGAAACAGAAACATTGTAATGGTCTGTCAAATCGTGGTGACGACCGTAAAATTCTGTAGTGACAACTGCAACAGTGACTGAACATACCCTTGATGTATAAGGTTTCGAGACATTATTTCGCTGTAGAAACTACAGGCACGGCAATAGTACGCGCCAGTTGCCAGAGAAGTGGGAATATTACTGCTCAAAAACGGGAAGTTCACTATTGGAAAGCCAAAATCATCACGCTTGTCGTAAAGTTATGTTTTCAGGCGTCTAGAGTTGTCAATGTAGAGATATAAGTCCAGGTATGATGCTGATGATAGTGTATCAGTGATCTTTTTAATTTCGAGTTCATTTTGATATATAAGATGAAGGTTATCCTTGAATTGAGGATTATTCAATGAAAGAACATTATCCATATAACGGAAACTGAAATAAAATGTTGTCTTTTTTCTGAACTAGCCCTTGTATGAACCTGGTTTCATACGAATTAACAAATCTGCTAAAAGTGACGCACAATGAGTCCCCATAGGTATCCCCATTGTCTGCTGGAAAACTTGTCCTCCGAATTCTATAAATATGTTATTTATCAAGAATTCCAGCATTGCAATGACATCCCTCCTCTGTTTACTTTTTGTGTGAATCAGTGTGATTTTGAACAAAATATGCCCCATCCTTACCTACCACTAAATATGAATCTTCTTTCACCCTTTTTAGTACAGAAAGACTGATGTATTAAATCCCGGAGTACTTAATTTAGCTAAGTGTGCGAGAGTAGTACTAAAAAATCAAATGTTTTGACGCTGTTGCAGTGGTATGACAGAAAATGAAAATTTCCATTCTGAAGCGACCTTAGAGAAGTCGGGTTTGCCGCTTCTATTGCTGTCCGTGTCTATAACGTCACAATACACAATCTGACGTTTTCAAACCGATACAAAATTCAAATCGAAATCAAAAGCATGCATATTACATGTCTGAATGGCATAATTTAATTAAAAACTGTTCTTGACCTTTATTTCCTTCATAAACTAAGACAAACAAAATTAAAAACATTGTTTTTTACTTGTATTTCAATGCCATTAACGCATGTGTGAAGTATATGGTTATGGGGTATTATACTGGTTGACGATGTTGGATTGCGATTTCTATTTCTGTGCTTTGTATCTGCCTAACGTCATTGTTTACTGTGTCTAACGTCATTGTTTTCTGTGTCCTGGTTTTGGTCGTGTCTTTGAACTTCGATTTTTTTGTAAATTCCACTCCTTTTTTCCTTCGGTATTCTACTGTCGCTGTTTCCTATTGGATAAAACATTGATGATAATGCCGAATGCTCTGACACCATTGTTTTCAAGTAACAACTCAAAGCTAGCTATGTAAATTACAGTGAACACTTCTCACAACAAAATAGATTTTGTTGTTAAAATTTGCATTAATCTGTTTTAATAAAAATACAAAATTTGAAAACAAAAATACTGGTTTTGAGAGAATTATTATTTAAAGATGCTTGAAAAGTTATAAATCTTATATATATATATATATATATATATATATATATATATATATGCAAGGGTTGTCAGCAAATGCAACAAACCCAAACATTTATTTGCCAAAAAGTAAGGTATACAAGGTGTTCAATATATCTTTGCATTCTTTGGAAGATTTTGCAAGATCAAAAGTGGCCATCGTTGATCAAGAGCGGGTTTGGAGTGATAAACAGAGACAATCGAGAGAAAGCTTCTGGATCAGAGAGTTGTGTGCAGTATAACCGGATGGCATTAACAAAAAAAATCGTAGTAATTTGTTTTTATTCCGTTCATTCAAGTATTCATTTTCACAGTATTTGTTTATATATTTCTTATTTATTAAAGAAGTGGTGTTTGTACATTATATGTGTAGCTGGGCTTATTACCCACCCCTACCCATTTCTCAGGTTTCCCTCTGACAGTCAGTAATCATTGCCCCTGTTGCCCCATCCTCCTTTTTATATATTCATTTTTACTCTAAGATATTTTAAATGGATTTATTTGCTCTCGTTCTGACGAAGCCCAAAAATTGATCACTCGACTTTTAACTATAACTTATCTATCCATCATGTTTAATTTAGCTTATCTATCTATCATGTTTTATGTTGTGGTCAGGTACAAAACATATCTTTGACAATCTTTGTGTATAAATTGTATTGTTGTGTCCAGGTAATTTTTGTACGATCAATTATAAGATCATTAGACAGTTTAAAAAGCTAGTAGGTCTAGCAAAATATCCGCCATTTTGATCAATTTAGGTCTTTTATTGCCTAAATGTTTCTATAAAAACTTTATATATTGTTCGTTTGTAATTCCCCTTGGATAAGAATTATGTTGATAATTCCGAATGCTCTGACATCATTGTTTCCAAGTGACGAAACTGTACTAGCGTTGCAAATAACAATGAACACTGTTCATTTTGCAGCAGAATAAATTTGGTTGATAAAAATAGATGTTATTGTTTATGTTTAGGTAAGAATACCAAATTTAGAAAACAAAATACTAAAAATAAGATAATTATTATTTAAAAAAGAATGATTTAAAAGCTGTAAATCATGTATTTTCTGTATAATGAAACACTTATAGACTGTTTATAGGTGAAAAGAACGTTTGTTTTTCCCTTGACCCTAACTATTGACTTCAGCTACGTCTTCGTCAGTAGTCAGGGTCTCGGGGAAAACAATCTAGCTGTTACCTCATAACCAGTCAATAAATATAAACTGTTGCTTTTATTGAAAACGGTAAAAAGGCTTCAGACCAGAACGTGAATAAAATATTTCATGCGCACATGTTCCTTAAAAACCAAGTACCGAAGTTACTGTGAATTTAGTTTTTGCATATGCGCATTTTGACAACTTATGTCTCTTCAATGCAGATTAAATCAAAACATTTGGAGGTCCATTAACAAAAATATGTGTAAAAGCTGATAGAGAAAAAATTACCAATAGTATCTAAATAGGAAAGCAAAAATATACAAATTTTAATATTACTTCACTTCAACTCTCATTATTTCATCTAAAATATATAACTGTAGGCGGGGTATACTGTTTTACTCGGGTCTGTCATTCCGGCATTCCTTCTGTCAGAATTTCCATCAAGCTTTTTACTGCAATGGTAATTGATACAAACTTAAAATTTGGCCAAAAGCTTTGTCAAGTCATGCAATATTATGGGATGCATTTTCAGACAAGTCGGTATGCTGCTTCTTGTTTACTGACATCATTTTTTGTTATCATTCTGTCTGTCCGTTACAACTTTTTTTGCAATTCGGAATGATACAAAGATCAAATCATATTAGAATCCTTGTGTAGTTATGCCATATTTTGTATTTTCAGACATTTCATATAATACTTCCTGCTAACTGACTCAGTCATATTTTGTCATCATTCCCTCTGTCTGTTACAACTTTTTTTTGCGATGATAAATTGTACAAACTTGTATTTATGTTAAAAGATTTCTTCAGGATTTTCTCTGCAATTTTGGTTGATTGAAGCTTCACATTATGTCATGCCATATTGTGGGATTCATTTTCAGACATTATGCCCCCGCGCCGATAAGTCGGAGGGGGCATATTGTTTTACCCCTGTCCGTCCGTCTGTCCGTCAGTCCATCCGAGGGGTACATGGTTTGTCCGCGCAACTCCCCCTACAGTTTTAATGCAAGAAAGTTGTTATTTTGCAAATCATTTGCACGTATATTGAAAATGTGCATGTGATATGGATTTTGATTTTGGTGCATTTTTGTCCAAAATATACATGGTTGAACTTAGTCATTTTTGGTGATTTTTCATAGAGGGTACATAGTTTGTCCGCGCAACTCCTCCTACAGTTTTGATGCAAGGAAGTTTATGTTTTGCAGATTATTTGTACCTATATTGAAAATGTGCATGTGATAAGGATTTTTATTTTGGTTCATTTTTGTAAAAAACATACATTGTTGAACTTAGTCATTCTTTGGGTGATTTCGTAATAGAGGGTACATAGTTTGTCCAGGCAACTCCTCCTACAGTTTTGATGATAGGATATTTTTATTTTGCAGATTACTTGTACCTATATTGAAGATAGGCATGTGATATGGATTTTTATTTTGTTCATTTTTGTAAAAAATATACATTGTTGAATTTAGTCAGTTTTGGGGTGATTTAATTTGATTCAACCTTACACGAGGGCATGTTATTCTCTAGTTCTGTTTCCAGACCTAGTCAATTTTTCATAATTCCCTCCGTCCGTCACAACTTTTGTCTGCATTGGTAAATGATGAAAAAACTA
>MJUU01003269.1:89751-114106 GCA_002080025.1 Modiolus philippinarum | reverse complement strand
GGGAAAATAGTTTAACATTGGACCCCATGGGGGCCCTTAACAGCGGTCTCCTCCCCTCAAACTAATTTGGGCATATTGGAATTATAATTTAATTATATACATTTATATTGGCTCTTTAACATAAAATGTCTATGTTTATCAAGGACCAGGTGAGTGATACAGGCTCTTGAGAGCCTCTTGTTTGTAAGAAGGAAACTTTAACATTATATTCCACATTTTTATTAGGTGATGAAAGAGAACTTTGGTTTTGTAGAAGAACACAGACTAATGGATCAGCGACTTCTGATTTGTACTGTAGCTGTAGGATTTTCCTTGTTTGCTTTAGTGTGGGATTACATCAGACCATTTCCGGAATCTCGCCCAGTTCTTATCATTTGTGTCTTATCGTATCCTTTCATATTAATCAATATTGGATATGGGGGTAATAACAATATTACCAAACAGAGTTGTCAAGAGCTTTAATAAAAAGATATCAACATTTTGAGATTTTGATAAAAATTACACAAAGTTAAAAAGTCACAAAAAAATTATACTTACTTTCACAAAAAATTCTACATGGAATTCATTGTTTAATGGTACTACCTCCTTCTATATTTTTGGCTGTTGAAATGTAAAGAGAAATGATAGTAATTAAGCCCTGTTGCTGAAACTTCATTAAATGCCATATTGTGCACATGTTACCAATTATTGCTTATTCACACACATTTTGTTTACTAGATAGATACATCTAAGAATTATTAGAAGCCTATGATAGGGAAAAAAACTCTTCAAATCATCAACATTTTCCAGAGACACCTTTCCAATGGTTTTCCCTGTCTAACGATGGAGATATATGGGATATAGGACATTTTGTATACAGACTTTATCATGGCCAGTATCAAGCAAGCCTGTTAGCTTGATATGTTGCGCCGTGACAAAGTAAAAAAACAAAATGTCCGATATTTCTTTTATCAGTATGATTAACAGAACTCTATAATAAATTGAAATAAGCTGAAATTCCTCTCAGGTCTGGTCAATACATTCTTAATGGCAATAATTAATATGCAATAGCATTCTTCATCAGTTTAACGTATGTTGCATATGAACGTGACACATAGTGACCCTTTATTTTCTATATCATGGCCTGTCTAATAATACTCGCAATACCAGACAATGCAGATCAAAGGAAATCATACAAATTACCGGTAGAGATAATTATTTCTCTAATGATATGTCAAGTTTAAACTGGTTTTGACCCGTTAGATAAATTTTCTTTATTCAACATATGTTGAATAAAGCCCCGTGCTATTTCCCGCCAAATCTTTTCGGAATACTATTCTCAGTGTTTATCATCTATCATTAGAGAAAAAGATTACACCACTTTATCCCATTTATTACCATATTTTATCCACTCTCGATAGTTAAATTTAAAAATTTTAAAATGCTCGGCAAGCCTCGCAATTAAAATTTTAAAATTTAACTATCTTTAGTGGATAAAATATGGTAATGAACGGGATCTTGTGGTGTAATCTATATATATTTTTGTTCTGAATACAACTGAAAAGTTGTATGATACCAGTAATCATTGGATCTCTGAAATATTTCTTTTTAATGTGATATCAGTGAGAAGTGCATGTATAATGCTGATGCTGCTTTCAAACTAGAGGCTCAGGGACTGCATGTGTATTAGGAAGTAAAAATACAAAAGATATAAAATTTCTTGTAGACATTGTTAAAAAGAATAGCATTTTATTGATTAATTTATCTTAACTCCGACTAAAGATATTTCACACTGATGGGTATTTTGACATTATACACCACATACATCGAGAAGAACACATTTTTAGTTGCCTTAGAGAAAGACAAGGCTGGTATGGAACCTGATGATAAATGGCAGTTGTCCTCAACACTGAAAAAGTAAGTATGAAACCTGATGCAATATAAGAGTAAAAACATAGTTATGGAACAGATTTGCCAGGAGCCAGAATACGGTGGCAGATCCAGACTTTCTTCTAAGGGGGCCAGACTAATAGTTTTTTCAAAAGGGGGGCCCGGAACCCAATTTTTTTTAAAACCCCTAGGAATTTTAAATATTTTCCATCCTAAGGGCTGGACCCCCCTAAATCCGCCACTGGAATAGAAAGTGCAAAAAGACAAAGCAGGTGTAAAACTACCAGAAATATTGAAAACTGCATTGGTACTGACTTGTCACAGGCATCTCAAAAAATGGTGGTTATCTGGTTTTATTGCACAATAAAATGTGCCTCATGAAGTTGGGGGGAATTTATGCATTAGCAACTCCGTTAGGTTAAATGGTAAAAGTCATTTCTGCTTACTGACATGTTCCACATGTGACAAAAATGATTAGGAACAAGAAATTTTTTAAGGGGGTACGCTACTCAATTTGAAAATAAATTAGCATTTCAAATAAATGTGATTTTTTTGTTAGAAAATTAAATAAGGAGTAATTTAAGTGAAAAAATTGATAAGTTGATGATATCATTTTTGAGATACAAGTGATTGAAAATATGGAAGGAAAGTATTTCCTCTGAATTTTCCATAGGATAAAATGATAGAAGGTTTGACCATAAATAAAATAATAGAATTTAATGAAAATTTTACAGAATGCTCATAAAGATGTACGAAATTAAATTATGGGAAAAAAATAGGGGGTCCATATGCAAAAAAAAAAATTAAAATGCTTTCAAATAGATAAAACCCGAGGTTTTCGAAAATCTTAACAGAAATGATCAAATCCCAATACATGAGGAGCAAACCTCTTTAATGTGAATATATTTGTAATATATTGTATTTATGGAGAAGACAATCTAAGTTGGATTAACTTGTGTCTTATCCATTTTGCTGTTTTGTTATTGAGCAAATAAAATAAGTTTTAAGTTAATTTGTAAAACTGGTTAAGTTCATTTATTTTGTCAATACATTTGTACATCTATTTGCCAGTCAGAATTTTGCATTATTTTCTGAAAACGATAGCATTTAAAAATGTGAACAAGATTAAAATGAAATAAAAATTCATTTTTATAATATATTATTTTGATATACAGGAAACTTTATTTTGTTTTTCAGATATGACCACAAGTATAAATTAAAAATGACATTCATCAGTGGTAAAACTGGACTACAAAGATCTGAAGAAATAGAAAGAATAGTTACAAATTACTTCGATGAAAACGGCACTTTATTATTTAAATCTTTTGAGCCTGAAGTCAGGACACTTCAAGGCAGAATAGCAGCTGCAAGCAAAAAGAATTAAACTTTTTATATATTGTTGTATTGGTGTCAGATTTGCAATTTAAAATTTTCATTGGCAATTTATGCTGTTGGTTTTGATACCTGCAGTAAGGTCCATTCCATTTCTCTGTGTCACGAAAATATTTCTGCAAAATTGAAATCAGTTTTGAGGTCTCACAGATTTAGGTATGAGATATTTCCATCCCAGTTTAAGCATTAAATGCAGATTCTGTTTATTGGTTTTCACAAATTAATTTCAAATTGTGTACATTATTTGAATTTTGTGCAATCTTAGCATCAGTAAACTAATTTTACACGGTGGATTTCATATTCCCTTCTCAGTGTTTTTACATTGAACAATAATCTTGAAAAATAAAAACTAGATTTATGTGGCCTTATCCCACCTTTTCAGAATTAAGAGATTTGTAGACAATTATTTTTAGTGCTTTTTACCTCAATTTCATTGTAATGTTAGAATTTGTACAATTTTTTACCATCCTTATTTTTGAAAATAAGTTTACATGTTAGATTGTATACTTGTTAAGATCTACATAATATACCTTGTTAAAGTCTGTAAAACACTCTTGGATAGGTATGTTTTATGCACATGCATGTTCACTGATTTTAGATGCATAATTATGTCCCTTGAATTGAGGTTAACTTATCTAGTCATTTTAGTCCACAAAAATAACCATGTATTGCTTTAGCCTGAATCCAAAGTCTAGTATGTTATTGAAAAACAGTTTTGGTAGAATACAAAAATGGTAGATTGTTTATTTACAAAGTTTTCATATTGTTAATTTCTCTTTTTTCATTATCTGACTTTTTTTTATCCAACTATAAGTTGTTATTTATTATTAATAATTACACATGAGCCTTGTATAAATTGAGTAACAATAATTCATATCCCTTTGTATTTTTCATACAATAACCCATATCCCAAAAAACATGTCTGCAAATTTGAAGCAAATAATCCATACCCCTACAATGATCCTCAGTACCCATGAAAAAGACCAAAATAATTTTTAGTTTCTTCTTAAATATTTCTCAAATAGTGTGTATTTCATAAGAAATCCATATCCCCAAAACAAAATCAATAATCCATATTCCAAAAATAAGGATGGTAAGTAATCCATATCCCTAAAACCCCTATACAAGGCTCACACATGCTGCAACGTAGAGGTGAAGGTGAAAGATCACTTAATTGAAAGCACTGTTGATTGAAGACTTTTGACATATGTTTTCTTTTGGAAAACTTTTTGTAAGTTTGTTTATGCAGCTTCAAAACAATTCAGTCTGATAAGGATGGCAAGTAACTTGTTCATTTTTACATGAATTTTTCCAACAAATTTTCAGATAATGTGTCTCTTTAGATTTCTCTTGAAACTTTAATAAGGTGACACATTTTTCTCATCTTTTACTGATTCTGAGCTACATGTATAAGGAGCTACAATTACACTTAAATGTGTCCAAAACCTTATATCCACAATCATTTTGTGTCGACACTTGTCCAGATGTAAACCATTAATTTGATGATATCATGTCGTGTTGATATCTGCATATGCCTTTATTTTTTCACTAGTTTTCATTTCTAAATTTAAGAAAAAATTCTTATTCAATTTTTGACAATAAACTCGGTAAACAAAATCAACCATATGAATAAGAAAATGTTATTTCTCATAACAGTGCCATACACATTTTCATTAATGCCTGTAAGGTTATGTGAGACTGCTGGGTGTCGTTACTGATAGTTCTAATTTGAATTGGGCTGCCACAGTCCCAGTGTTTCTTTATTGAAAAGTATGTGTGAAAAGTGTTTTCTCATTTTATTTTACTTAATTCAATATAATAAACTTCTTTTTTTTAGGTAAAAATATTAAATAGAAATGCAAATGATTAGGTTTGTTATACCCCAGCTTCATAGTAGTGGGGGTATACTGGTTTACCTCCATTCGTTCGTCCGTTTGTCAGTTCGTCGGTCCGTAACCACACTTTTCTTAACAACTACTTTACAGAATTAATTCATATTTTGGCAAAAGCTTCCTCATGATGGTCCAATGTGTATATATAGATTTCAAGGTTACCGCATAAGTACTTCCTGTTTGCCGAGACTTCATTGTTTTTTTATAAGTGTACAGCATATGGAATTTTTAGTCACAATTTTTTCTGAAACTGACAGAGGGATTCAATTGTTGTTTTGCACAGATCTTCCTTATGGTCCAATCTATTGTGTATTCCATTTTTAAAGTTACATCATAAGCACTTCCTGTTTGCTGCGACATCATTGTTTTTCAATGTTGTACAATATATGGAATTTTTCGTCACAATTTTTCCTGAAACTATAAGTGGGATTCAATTGTTGTTTTGCACAGAGCTTCCTTATGGTCCAGTGTATCATGTATTTGGATTTCATGGTTACGTCATAAGCACTTCCTGTTTGCTGATATTTCATAGTTCTTCATATGGCATTTTTTGTCACAATTTTTTCTGAAACTGTAAGTAGGATTCAATTGTTGTTTTGCACAGATCTTCATTATGGTCCAATCTATCGTTTATTTGGATTTCAAGGTTATGTTCTCCGAGATGTCATTGTTTTTCATTGTTGTACAATATATGGAATTTTTTTCACAATTTCTTTTGAAAATGTAAGGCAGATTCAATTGTTGTGCAGACAGTTATCGTTGAACATGTTGGTTACTAGGATTATATCATTGTGTTTATACTTGTATTGTGTCCACACTTGTACTGTGTCCACACCTGTATTGTGTCCCTATACAATTAAATTTGCACTTGCCACATTGATTCAGGGTTCAATTAGCGGGGGTATATCAGACTGCCAATCGGCGCCAGCTCTTGTTGATTTACAAATGCTGTTTCATTCAATGATATATTTATTGCATGAACATACATAGCAGATCATGACAGTTTAAAGAAAATCTACTCATAAGTGTAATCAAAAATCAAATGTCAAATGTATGTTTTAAGTTCTACTGGTCATTTCAATATTTCATAAACTTCATCTGCTAATCTGATCATGACTACATTTATTTAATTCTTTCCTGACCTTCAGACTTATTAATTGCGTCGCCTGCATTCACGCAGTGGCAACATATAGGGATCACTATCAGTGGCGGATCCAGACTTTCTGCTAAGGGGGGGCCCGACCAATATTTTTTTCAAAAGGGGGGGCCCGGAACCCAATTTTTTTAAAAACCCCTAGGAATTTTAAATATTTTCCGACCTAAGGGGGGGCCCGGGCCCACCTGGGCCCCCCCCTAAATCCGCCACTGACTATCCGTCGTCTTGCGTCGTCGGTGTCGTCGTCGGCATCACAAAAATTTCTGTCACATTTTTCTCAGGAACCATGTATCCTAGCCTTCTGCAATTTTTACCTATAAAACACAGTGCTTTAAATATTGAATGCACTTTGAAAGTACTATTGTTTTTGGCTTTCCAATTTTCGGTGACTTTATGGTTTGCTCTAATCATGAAATTAAGTTCCCAACAAAGTGTATTTTCCCTAGAGTTTTAATGTATGGAATTTTAAACCACAAATTTAAGTACCCATGAAATAGGTATATTTATGAAAACCACAAAATTTGATGTTTATGAATAAAAGGACTTCTACAGTATGTGATTTATACATGGCCAGAGAAAAAATACAGTAAAATCAGAAAGAATGGTAATGTTTATATTATTTCAAAATATGTGGTTGACAGTTAAAACCCAATAATTCAGAATTGTGAGTTTTCTTTTGCCTTGATAATGAAATGTTTCACATTATTAGATTTTTAAGGATTTCATTTTAATGAGTAAAAATTTTATGGAATTTTCAATTGTTGAATAGAGGTAGAAAAGATGACAAAAATTACTCTAAGAACTTTTTGTGTACCACTAATATAGTGTTAATTTGGATAAAAAATTTTAATATCAAACAAAACACACATTTCTGTGGCTTTTTAGTATTTTTATTTTGGCATGGTTTACTTTTTAGCAAAGATTAACTCATGATATTAATTTCTAAAAGGAAAATAAAAGTCTTAATTTTGAAGTTCCCTTTAATCAATATTTTGTCTTAACAAGTGAAATTAATACAAGAAACTAAGGTTTATGCTTGCCTACATTAACTTGTTATCAATCATTGTTATAATTAAATAATACAGTAGTCATATTGTATTTTAATTGTTTAAATTATGTTGTAAAATATTTTGGTTCAAAAATAAATATATTCTCTTTATAGTCATCATACAATATTTAGGGTCTGGATGAAGAGTCAAGATGTGGGTGCTCTTTAATTTTTACTTTGGTAGTCCCTCAATCTGTTTGTCCATCATAGATATCTGGTCTTGTATCAATTGGTATGATTTGAAATTATGTCTGGAATTTTGTATGATGTATGGTAAAAACCATTTTCAGGTTAATCAGGCGACCTCTTCCTGTTTACAGATTCTTTGATTTATTTATGTCAAAACTTTATTTGTAATATTGGAATGGCTTAATATTTAGTCTCAAGCTTAGAAATGATAAAACTTTTACATCCGTCTTTCTGTTCAAATTTCGCTTTGTTCATTAACAATGATTAGTTTGTCCCAACAAAATTGAAGTGGACTATTGGAGTACTGTTTGCGTCTGCATCAAAGTCTTTATCAACATCCACAGCCTCATTAAGGTGTGTATCTCAGTAACTATGCAGGGTATCATGATCACACTTTGCACACATTTGCATCTTTGGATTACTGGCAATATCCAAGGAAATTATTCTACTTGAGTGGCTTACATTTGAATTTACATCTCAGTTACTGTACATGATAGGATGTATGTATCTCTAATGTTAGGTCAGCATCTAGGCAAAAGAAGGTAACATTGACCTTTATTTTCCACTTGACTGACTTTCAGGTTTACATCCAGTGTCAGATCTCAGTCTATGTTCATGGTAAGATCATGAAACCTTGTCTTTGCATGCATTTCAAATGGTTACTCGGCATCCAGTCAAAATAAGCTTAAAGGTCCTTATGACCTATGTTTTCAGCTTGATTAACTTTTTATTTAAGATCTCAGGTACTGTACATGGTTGGATCATCTGTCCTTGTGTATTCATGCTTCTGTTATAGTTCAGAATCCAGAAAAAAAATAGGTCACTTTGACCTACATTTGTACTTGGTTGGCTTACGTTCATGGACATAGGACCCTGACATTGTGATGATGGTCAGCACCATGCAATATTGGGTTACTGTGACCATCTGCCTTAAGGAGGTAAACTTTTAATCATTGATTACCTATGTTTTTCTCTAAACAACCTTCATATATTTTACCTAAACAAATATCATACATTATTTTCTATCTACAGTAATCATACAATGTTCTCTTCAGTTGTTGACATTATGTTCTCTATACAGTCGTCATACAATATGTTCTCTCTACACTCATGGTACAATATGTTCTTTCTTCAGTCACCATACAATATATTCTCTCTACAGTCATCATACAAAATGATTATCCTGCAGTCATCATACAAAATGATCTCACTGCAGCCATCATACAATATGTTTTCACAACAGTCATCATACAATATGTTTTCACAACAGTCATACAATATGTTCTCACAATAGTCATCATACAATATGTTCTCACAACAGTCATCATACAATATGTTCTCACAACAGTCATCATACAATATGTTCTCTCTACTGTCATCATACAATATGTTCTTTCTACAGTCATTATACAATATATTTTCACAACAGTCATCATACAATAGGTTCTTCCCTCTACAGTCATCAAGCAATATGTTTTCTCTTCAGCCATCATTCAATACATTGTCTCTACAATCATCATCAATGTCTTCATACAGCCATAATACAGTATGTTCTTACTAAAGTCATCATGCAATATGTTCTCTTTTCATTCCTCATACCATATAATCATAATTTATTCTTTCTACAATCATCATGCAATATTTTCTCTCTACAGTCATATCATCATGCAATATTTTCTCTCTACAGTCATTATCGAATTAAGTCCTCTCTACAACCATCATACAATTCTTTGTTCATACAGTTATCATACAGGTCATCAAACAACATATTCTCTGTACAGGCATCATACAAATGTTTTTCTTTACAGTTGTAATTATGTCTCCCCCTCTCAAGGGGAGACATATCATTTTTGTCTTTTCCGTGTGTCGTCCGTCAGTCTGTCCATCTGTCACAAAGTTTGTGGCACCAATTCTCCTATATCTTTTATCCGATTTCAACCAAACTTCACAGGATTGTTGACCATCATGCATAGTTGTGCATATTGATCAGCTAATTTTTTTTGGACTTATGCCCCTTTTTGAATTAGAATTTTGCAGTATTATGTCTGTGGACGCCAATTCTCCTACATTTTTCATCGGATTTCAACCAAACTTCACAGGATTGTTGACCATCATGCCTAGTTGTGCACATCATCTCTCTGAATTGATCAGATAATTTTAGTTGCCATCACTTTGCGTCCGCCGTCTGTCCGTTAACTTTTCACATTTTCATCTTCTCGGAAACCACTGAAGCAAATTCAACCAAACTTTCGTGAGTGATGTACTAAAGGTCCGCAACAAAGCTAGCTCATTTTGTTTGGATCCGATAAAAACATGGCCGCCAGCACGGAACATAGATTAACATTGGACCCTATGGGAAAATCACATTTTCATCTTCTCCTCTGAAACCACCAAAGCAAATTCAACCAAACTTTACAGCAATGATGTATGGAAGGTCCTTTACAAAGATAGCTCATTTTGTTCCGATCCGATAAAAAAACATGGCTGACAGCGCGGCACTTAGGTTTAACATTGGACCCTATGGGAAAAATCACATCTTCATCTTTTCCACTGAAGCAAATTCAACCAAACTTTACAGGAATAATTTACTAAAGGTCCTCAACAAAGATTGCTCATTTCGTTTGGATCCAATAAAAAACATGGCCGCCAGCACGGAACATAGTTTAACATTTGACCCTATGGGAAAATCACATTTTTGTCTTCTCCTCTGAAACCACTGAAGCAAATTCAACCAAACCTTATAGGAATGATGTATGGAAGGTCCTCAACGAAGATTGCTCTTTTTGTACTGATCCCATAAAAAAACATGGCAGCCAGCGTGGAACTTAGTTTTAACAGTGGACCCTATGGGAAAAATCACATTTTCATCTTCTCCTCTGCAACTGCTGAAGCAAATTCAACCAAACTATACAGGAATGATGTATGGAAGGTCCTTAACAAAGATTGCTCATTTCTTTTGGATCGATAAAAAACATGCATGGAACATAGTTTTACATTGGACCCTATTGGAAAATCTTCATTTTCATCATCTACTCTGAAACCATTAAAGCAAATTAACTTAACTGTATTGGAGTTATGAATGAAATTATATTAACAAAGAATACTTATTTCAATTGAATCTATCAAAAATATGGATGTGAGTAAAGAACAGCTTAACATTAGACCCTATTGGAAAAACATATTTGGTCGTCTGCATTGGCACAGCTTAAAAGCATCTTTGTCAGGTGAGCGATACAGGCTCAGTATCTGAGCCTCTAGTTTTGGGAGTTATGACCCTTTTCAGCTCACCAGGCTATGCCAGGGTGAGCTTTTGCCATCACTTGTCGTCCGTCGTCTGTCATCCGTTCGTCGTCCGTCCGTCGTAAACTTTAATTCAGAAATCTTCTCCTCTGAAACTGCTAAATCAATTTTATCCAAACTTGGCCTGTGTCATCACCAGGGTATGTAGTTTAAAAAACGTGTTATGTTAGTCCAAGGACCAAACAACATGGCTGATGTTACTAAAAATAGAACATGGGTGTAAATTGCTTTTTTTTGGCAAATAACTCCAAAACCGTTGCAGATATCAAAAATCTGACAGCTGAGTAAAATTATTCAGAATATCTGCTCTGCAATTTTGCAGAAAATCCCGTCTCAGAGTTCTAGCCCCTTTTTCTGTAAATTTTTCAAAATTTATGCATTTTTATACGACCGCAAAAAACGCAATGGCGTCCTCGAACACATTGGCGTCGGCGTCTGTGGACAGCATAACTCTGGTTCTAGTGGACGGATCATTATCAAATTTTAGTATGATGTTTCTCGGCACATGTGTAAACTAAGGTTGTAATTTTCAGTTTTTGGCTCCACCCGTTTTAGAAAAAGGGGCCAAAAAGGGGCGAAATTGGGTGTTTTCGCATATTTGTCTGTAGAATCTCCATTATTAATCGGATTTTGATGGGTATTCTTTCAGTGTACTCCTGAGGAAATTTCCAATCAGCAGCATGCAACGGCTTTCACGTAGCATGTACCGTTCCCGAGATAAATAGGGGCCCAAAAGGGGCGAATCAAAAAAAAATTGTTTATTTTTTGTCCGATTTTGATAGAGTTTTTTCAACGGATTGCTTATGAAAAATTAACATAGCGCTCTACTATTAGATTTATGGTAACTTGTTTCCTTACAGGTATGAGGGGCCAAACAGGGCCAAAATTGCTAATTTGCAGATTACCTGAATTTTTTATTTTTCATTGGATTTTGATGGAATTTTTTTCTTCGGATTCACCTTGATATTAACTTTCGGTTGTATGTCAACGGATTTGGAGTAGCTCCTACTGTTTCCGAACTATAAGGGTTCTAAGGGTCAAAACTGCCAATTTGCAGATTACCTGAAATTTTTATTTTTCATTGGATTTCGATGAGATTTTTTTCTTTGGATTCCTCTTGGTATAAGCTTTCAGTAGTATGTCGATGGATTCTGCACAGCTCTTACCATTTCCGAGCTATAAGGGGTCAGAGAGGGACCATAAAGAGTCATAAGGGCTAATTTTCATTTTCTCTAGTTTGTGTCCAGCTAATTACTGGGTCAATCTCCTTATTGTGTCCATGTAATTATTGTGTCAAGCTCTTTAGTATGTCCATACTCACTTTAAATTACACTTGTTCAAATTTCAGTGGTCGACATGCTGCGGTCGTATCATGCTGCGCTCGACGTAGCCCTTTATTTATTTTTTATTTCAAAAACTGTAACAGATAGAGGTGAAGCATAATTGGAAAAATGTTCAGCATATCAAGATCTACATATTCTGAAATTTTGAAGAAAATCCAAAGGCCATTGTAGGATTTATTGACCATTTTTCACTTTTTTTAATGCCATATGGTTATTTGTTATTTCCCTTTAAATTCTGTGTTCAAATCTTCTTTGGTTAACTTTTCTCTTTGAAGCTTTAGAGAAATTCCCTGCTATCACTTCATTAAAAACAATTATTTGTTCCATAATTATGAGCAATCAAAGTGTTTTTAGGCAAATTTCAACATTGTTTTGCAAAAATAATTCTTAATCTTCACCTTATTTCATGTCATAATAATTTTTCTATATAAATGTCTTTTAAGTGTCTTTCAGGAAATTTGTTGTGTGGGCTGACATGAATTAACAAATAATATCTAGGTTCATAGACTGCGTAGTATTGTATCTTAACTTAATTCGTTAGTGAACAGATGATAAAACTATCCTTGAGAACAAATGAATGGATTAGAACAGAATTTGGCACGAATGATGTTTAAGAGGTGCTGACTAAGTATTGTGACTTTGGTGCCTATATGTCATCGAACATGGCCATCTGCGGGGAACTTAATTTATTATTTGACTGTATGGAAGGATATACAAAGAATTTTTTATCTGAAACAACTTGGCTTGTTAGAATAAAACTTAATAACAATGTATCTTAGATGGTTCCCTTCAAAACAGATGTCCTTCTAGTCTGCACCTTATGCAAATTGGCTACCAATGGGAAACATAGTTTAATATCGGAGTACATTCAAAGATCTTCTTCTTTAAAACCATTTGACCAGTTGGAAATAAACTTTAAAATTGTGCCCTGAAGATCCATCCCTTATCAAAAATGGCAAAAAAAGTTTATTAATGGTGGATCATATAACATAAATGTTTGTTTACAATAGGGATGTCAACGACTACTCGAATACTCGAGTATCGCTCGGAAGGTACGAGTATCGAGTACCTTATTGGTACTCGAATACTCGGCATTAAAACTGCCATTCTCTGTGTTGATACGATTGCCTCCGTATTTCAAAGCATTGTGCTTTAAAACATAATAAACTCGTAACTGCGGCGCCCCCTAGACATACACCATGAACAAACATATATTGAACATCTTAAGAAACGTGTAGTCAAAAATCAAAAATGGCAAAAAAAGTTTATTAATGGTGGATCATATAACATAAATGTTTGTTTACCACTTTACATAGTTTGAAAATGAGACCCTTTAACATAGAAGTTTATTTGAATTTATGTATTGGCTATGGTCCAGGTGAGTGATACAGGCTCTTGAGAGCCTCTTGTTTACTCAAAATTTTGCTAATATAAGTTTGTGGACGCCAATTCTCCTATATATTTCATCTGATTTAAATCAAACGTCACTGGATTGTTGACCATCATACCTAGTTGTGCATAATGTCTCATCAGATTGATGCGCCAATTTTTGTTGAAGTTATGTACCTTTTTGACTTAGAATTTTACTAGATTAAGTTTGTAGATGCTACTTCTCCCACATCTTTCTAAGGATTTTAATTTAAATTCACAGATTTATTGACATTCCTGCTTAGTTGTGCATATCGTCTAGCTAGTTGTCACCCAGTGGCAACGTAAAACTAACTTGTGTTTTATCTCTCAAAGAACAGTATGCACTAGGGGGAGACATTCGTTTTTTGTATCAAAAACATACAATGTTCTCTCTACAACCAATACACATTACGTTCTCTCTACAGTCATCATACAATATGTTCTATCTACAGTCATCATACTATGCGTTCTATCTATAGTCATCATAGAATATGATCTCTCTACAGTCGTCATTCAATATATTTTTTTTACAGTCATTGTACAATATTTTCTCTCTACAAAAATATGAAATATGTTTTCATTCTATACCGATCTTCTACAGTCATTATACAGTATGTTCTCTCTTCTATCTTCTATCATCAGACAAAATGTTCTTTTTACAGTAATTATACAATATATTCTATTTGCAATTCAATGTGTTTTTGTACAGTCATCGTACAATATGTTTTCTATACAACTAACATACAATTTGTTTTCTTTCACCAATCATACAATATGCTCTCTCTATGGTTGTCATACAATATGATCTCCATATTTTTTTCACAATATGATTGTACAGCCATCATACAATATGTTTACTCTGCAGTCATCTACAATATGTTCTCTCTACAGTCATACAATATGTTCTCTCTACAGTCATACAATATGTTCTCTCTACAGTCATACAATATGTTCTCTCTACAATCATCATACAATATGTTCTCTCTACAGACATCATATAATACATTCTTTCTACAGTCATCATACAATATGTTCTTTCTCCAGTCGTCATACACTATGCTCTCTCTACAGCCATCATACAATGTGTTCTCGATGCAGTCATTATGCAATATGTTCTCCCTACATTCATCATACAATATGCTTTCTACAGTCATCATACAATATGCTCTCTTTACAGTCATTATACAATATTTTCTCCCTGCAGTCATCATACAATATGTTCTCACTACAGTCATCATACAATATGACCCTCTACAGTCATCATACAATATGCTCTCTATACAGTCATGCTGAAGGCTTCATGGTGACTTCAAGATAAAGAACAACAATAAAAGCGTTTTTCTATTGCTTGTATAACCATGCATTTGTAGAGACTTTGTCTCATATGCATTTACTCCATATCCCTTCATTGACTTTTTTAGATTAGAGTTTGTATCTCCTGCAGCGTGGAGTCTGTAAAAAGATTCCCCGAGAGATGCGAGAGATGTATGCTTTCTATACATTTCAATTATGGTGTACTTGTGCTAGAGAGATTTTCTCATATGGATACACTTTCATACTTTCCAATTTTGGTATTTTATATTTTTTGTAATTTCTAATGTCATTCTGACCACCTGTTTAGTGGGCCCACATCTAATGGTTTTATTATGCCAAGTTTTCTTACAATTACCTCGATGAGTGCGAGTGCGCTGTGGTTGTTTATATGTTTTGATTGTCTTCTGTTGGGTCTTTTTGTCGGGCAATGGATGACAGCGATTGTAAGAGGTGAATAAAAGGATATGGAGTAAATGCACATGAGACAAAGACTCTACAAATACATGGTAAAAAACAAGCAAAGGAACAACGCTTTTATTGTTGTTCTTCATCTTGAAGTCACCATGAGGCCTTCAANAATGAGCTTTGCTCATACCTCATAGTAAGTTCAAGACGGCCCCTAGCACCGGTTTAAGCGGAATTCTTTGCTAATTGTCGAGCAACGCTACATCCATGTCTTTCTTGGTCATGGGTGCGGGATTGTCAACAAACATCAATTAAACTGGCAAAGTGCTCTTACAATCACTGTCATCCTTTGCCCGACAAAAGCACTAGTGTCTTAAGCTAGTGGACAACTACAACATATAGACAAACACAGGGCACTCATCAAGTCGAATGTAAGAAAACTTGGCGTAATAAAATAGTGAGATGTGAGCACTTAAAACAGGTGGTCTGGATTACATTTCCAAATTAATAAAAATAAATGCCAAAATTTGAAAGTATCAATAGTATATCCATATGAGAAATTCTCTCACGCACAAGTACACCATAACTGAAAAATATAGAGAGCACTGTATGTTTGTTGACGATCCCGCATCCATGACATGTAAAACATGAATATAGCCTTGCTTGACACCTAGCAATGAATTTCGCTCAAACCGGTGGTAGGAGCCGTCTTGAACTTACTATGAGGTATGAGCAAAGCTCATTGTTAAAGGCCTCATGGTGACTTCAATAACAGCGTTGTTCCATTGCTTGTTTAACCATGCATTTGTAGAATCTTTTTTAGCTCGCCGGGACGAATGTCCGGAGAGCTATTGTCATACCCCCGGTGTCGGCGTCGTCGGCGTCGTCAGCAAAAATTTTAACCTTGCTTGTGGAATGGAGACCTTAAGAGATGTGAAGTTGATATTTAGCATGTGGCTTCCTTGTAATAAGAGTTTCTTGAGTACCATATTTGTAGACATTTTGACCTTGCCCTTAGGGCAATTTTAAAAAACTTTAACCTTTCCTTTAAAAGATAGGATTTTTAGTGGTAGGGTGTTGGTATTTGGTATGTGACTTCCTTATGATGAGAGCTTTCTAGCAGTACCATATTTGAAGACATTTTGACCTTGATCTTTCCCTGAGGGCAACTTTTGAAAAACTTTAACATTGCCTCTAGAAGGGGCTTTTAGTGGTAGGATGTTCATATTTGGTATGTGACTTCCTTATGATGAGAGCTTTCTGATGGTATCATATTTGTAGGCATTTTGACCTTGACCTTTACCTGAGGGCAAGTTTTGAAAAATTTTAATCTTGCCTCTAGAGGGTAGGCTTTTAGTGTTCGGGTATTCATATTTGATATGTGACTTCCTTATGTTGAGAGCTTTCTGATGGCACCATAGTTGTAGACATTTTGACCTTGACCTTTCCCTGGGGGCAATTTTTGAAAAAAAAAACTTTAACCTTGCTTATAGAATTTGGTTTGTTTAATGGTAGGGTGTTCATATTTGGTAAGTGACTTTCTTGTGATGAAAGCTTTCTAATGGTGCCATATTTGAAGACATTATGACCTTGACCCTGCCCTGAGGGCAATTTTTAAAAATCTAAAACTGTTTCTAGAATGTGGACATTAAATGGTAAGGTGTTCAATTTCAACATATGACTTCCTTATGATGATAGCTTTCTGATGGTACCATATTTTTAGACATTTTGACCTTGACCTTGTCCTTAGGGCAATTTAAAAAAACTTTAACCTTGCTTCGAGAAACTAGTTGTTTAGTTATTGAGTGTTTATATTTTGTTCGTGACTTCCCTATGATAAGAGCTTTCTGGTAGTACTATAGTTGTAGACATATTAACCTTGACATTGCCCTGGGGCAATGTTTGAAAAAAAAACTTGAACCCTGTTTATAGAAGTTATTCTTTTAGTGATAGGGAGTTCCTGGTTGACATGTGGCCATGTAAAGTATGACATGTGGTTTTCTTATATCGCATTTAAAGTATTTATCACGAAAATGTATAACCTTCAAATTAATTGTGCATCGCGGTTACTCTAATCCCCGGCGAGCTATGTTGTCTTCTGACAACTCTTGTTCTCATGTGCATTTACTTCATATCCCTTCATTGACTATTATACACATACTGACTGAGGTTGAGGGTGGTATACTAGATTACCACAAGAAGGAAGTATAACACCCGAGACGATAGACGATAGTCGAGGGTGATATTCTTTTCTGAGTGTGATAATCTAGTAAACCATCCGAAATTAAAGGCAGTATGTGTTATATTATACTACTTCAAGTAACATCAATGACGTCACTGTACAAGTAGAGCGGGTGGTATACTCGACAGAAGGGTGGTATACTCAACAGAGGGGTGGTATACTAAAATACCGCCCTTACGGCTACCCAATCAAAATTAAGGAAATTCATGTGAAGTATAATATTATATAATATATTCTCTCTACAGTCGTCATTCAATATGTCTTCTGTACAGTTATCGTACAATATGTTCTCTCTACAACCATCATAAACTATGTTTTCTCTCTACATCCATCATACAATATGTTATACCCCCACTCGATAGAGAGGGGGTATACTGGATTCACCTTGTCCGTCCGTTCGTCCGAAAATGTGAAAACATGAATTTTTCGTCGCATTTTCCTCAGCTTCTACAAAAGGGATTCATTTCAAAAATGGTATGCAGCCTCTATATGCTTAGTTGTAAGCAACGTCCTGTTTTGAGTTCTGTCAGATGTGTACTTCATGTTTGACGAAATGTGGACTTAGTTAGGAAATGTAGTGAAAACATTGATTTTTGGTCGCATTTTTCTCAGCTTCTACAAAAGGGATTCATTTCAAAATTGGTATGCAGCCTCTATATGTTTAGTTGTAAGGAATGTCCTGTTTTGAGTTCTGTCAGATATGTACTTCCTGTTTAACGAAATTTGGACTTAGTTGCGAAATGTAGTGAAAATATGAATTTTTCGTCGCATTTTTCTCAGCTTCTACAAGAGGGATTCACTTCAAAATTGTTATGCAACCTCTATATGGTTAGTTGTAAGGAGCGTCACGGTGACCCCGAGGTGCTTTATTTTGGGTCGTTTTAACTTGGATATGTGATGTTGTCTCCTTGACATTTACCCCATTTCCTTTCTTTTTCATATTAGTTACGAAATATAGTGAAAACATGATTTTTTTCGCCTCATTTTTCTTTATTTCTACAAAAGGGATTCATTTCAAAATTAGTATGCAGCCTCTATATGGTTAGTAGTACTTTCTGTTTGACGAAATGTGGACTTAGTAGTGAAATCATGAATTTTTTTATCCAGGGTTCAATGAGTGGGGTATACCTGGTTGCCATTCGGCGACAGCTCTTGTTCTCTCTACACCCATCATACAATATGTTCTCACTGCAGTCATCATACAATATGTTCTCTCTACACTAATTGTTCAATGTTTACTGTACAGTCATCATACAAAATGTTCTCTCTACAGTCATAGTATAATATCTTCATTCTACAGTCGTCATACAACTTGTTCTCTTTACAGTTATTATACAATATATTCCCTCTACAGTATTACAATATTTCTCTATACAGTCAATCGTCATACAATAATTATTCTCCAATGCCGTTATACAATATGTTCTTTCTACAGTCATCGTACAATATGGATGTTCTTTGTAGAGCCATTATACATTTTCTCCCAGCTTCATGAAATATGTTTCATCTTAAGTTATCAAACAAAATGCAATTGTTCTCCTTAAAGTCATCTCTAAAATGATACAATATCTCATCTACATTCATCATTCCATTATTATTATCTACAGTCATCATACAAAGTGTTCATAATGGCCCTGTTATGTGTTCGAGGTCTTTATCATATATTTAGTAATAAATACAGACGTTTTGAATATGCGATACAGTGCATGACATTCATTCCGTATTCACACTATGACGTCATACCCTTTATCGCATACCCTTTATCGCATGGCTTACCTTTTATCACATACCCATTTTCGATTTTTTTTTCAGTTTTACTTTTTTTATTAAAAATATTTTCGGGGGTTAAATTTTTTTTTTTGGGGGGGCAAAATTTTTTTGGGCGAAGAGGATAACAGATTTGCTTGGGGTGAAATTGTTTTGTGAGGATCAGTTAAAAAAATCTAGCAAACTTTTTTCCTTTACATGTTAGATTTAGTCCAAAACTTCTAGTCCTTTCCGCCTATTTTGAAATTTTCCTCTTCACTAAATACATGCCTTTTTCTCTTACCGATTTCAATTTTTGACAGTATTTTTTCGGATTAGCAGTCCTCTGTTTAAATATATGATAAACTGTATAATACATGGCAAAATCCGTATCACATGCCGTATCATCCCTCGACCAATACCAGCCCTCGGGCCAAAGGCCCTCGTGCTGATATTGGTAACTCGGGAAGATACGGCATGTGATACGGATTTTGCCATGTATTATTCCCTATGTAATGATGGCCTGAGGATAGTTGTAATGGCACGAGGCAACGCCGAGGGCGATTACAGCATCCGAAGGCCATTATTACAGACCGAGGACACATAACAGGGCCATTATGAAAATACCTATTTCTTAAAACTTTTATTAACCAGATTAATGATCTTAATTCTAGATTGATAAGTGTATGTAAATGTATATAAAATAATTTTCTGGAAATTCATTTTTTGGGGGATAACATATCTGAAACAAAAAATTGCTACATAAGATTTTACCTTGCTTAAGTACAAAAAAAAATAATTTGAAAAAATCAAGGAATGATGTATATCTTCGAATCTCTTGTGATGAGATGAGTAAAACGAGAGGTCACAAGTAGGGTCAAATATCTGAAACAAAAATTCTCCATACAGCTGTATTAAGATTTACCCGAATGGACAAAAAAAAACTTTTTTGAAAAAGATCACGAAGAAAGGTTCATTTTTTATTCCTTGTGATTAGATGATTAAAATGAGTGGTCACAAGTAGGGTCAAATATTTGAAACAAAAAAAAATATTCTCCATACAGCTGGATTTGTTTTTACACCTGAAGTACAAAAAAAATTTTTTTTTTTAGAAAATCAAGAAAAGATGTTAATTTCGGATCCCTTATGATGAGATGATTAAAATGAGTGGTCACGAGTAGGGTCAAATATTTGAAACAAAAAAAATATTCCCCATACAGCTGGATTAGGGTTTACAGCTGAAGTACAATAAAATATAGTCTATTTCATGAACATAGAATTACATCGGGTAAAATTGATAAAAGTAGATAGTGTTATGAACTGAAAGACCTTTAAATCTCGGGTCTCTTTAAAAAGAGAAACGAAACCGAAACGAAACGAAACGAAACACAACGAAACGAAACGAAACCGAGCGAAACGAAACGAAATCTTTAAACTAAGAAACGAAACAAAACGAAACACGGCGAAACGAAACAAAATCTTTAAACTAAGAAACAAGAAACTGAAGTTTACGTAGGAATATTAAACATTGGTTAGTGACTATCCAGGGGGCTACAGGAGGAAGTTTGAATTCCAGAATGAATAAAATCTCTGATTCCAGGATAATCCCGAATTCCTGAAAAAATAAAGGCCCAATCCCGACGTCCCGAAAAAAGGTCCTTCCGCCAACGACTTAGAGAAAGGGGATCGACCTTTTTTCATTGACAGCGATACTGTTTGATTGTCAAAAAAGAAAAAAAGAACGTGAAACATGTGAAAACGAGAAGAGAGGTTGGCCGCTTGACCCAGGAATCATTTATCAAAAATTTTGCCACTGAACCAGGAAAATTGCCCTTTGAAAGACTGCTTGTAAAACGATTTCCTGCTCATGAAACACACTGTGTGTCAACGGTGTAATGTATGAAATGTTATTTCATGTTTTCTATTCTGTGGAATGTTCTATTTTTTCCGCTGAGTTATTCATTTTCAGTGATGGCGATGCAGGGTTTGTTTTTTTCTTCCGGGCGCTTGCTCGCGTAAATATTTTCTAGCATTTTTACTATACAATTGATCGTAGCAAATCAAGGGTCTGAATATTTATTTATAACTGCTTTCTGCATTAATATTCATTTTCACCACTTCTATATATAGGAACTCATATTCATTTTCAAAATATTCTCCCCCTCAGAAAATCAAATGGTCGTCCCCTACAGCTAAACAAATTTATTTGGGAATGGGGTCCGCATAGAGACCCCTTATAGAAATTGATGGAAAAGGCTTTACTTTCCCATGTTGGTTCAAAGTCTTTCCCTTTAGACAACATAAAATTAATTATGTCTCTGCTCTGAGAGAATATTTTCTTACAAGGTGTAACAATAGGCATTCAAACTTCAAACACAAATAATTCTTTTGAAGTTTCAGATTAAANAGTATACTGAGACTATTTTGAACGTTTTAAAAATTTCCGTTATTAGAGATTGCCGATGATCTGAATGGGTGTGCTCTTTTGTTTCGTTAAATATGCCGGATGTGCTCTTTTGTTTCGTTAAATATGTCGGACAAAAATTTCATTTTCTGTTTCTCCATTTTACATGTTTAGTAAACCTTTACCATTGCTTAACTATATCTTCATATACAACCATAATAAATTATACAATACGTGTTCTGGTAATTGATTCCCTTAATTAGTGTCGCCTTGTCTGTTTGTAACCTGTATTTTTTCGTTTAAAGATACATGTACAATTTGATTGTAACCCTCGGGAGCCCCTTTAGTGCCAAAGATGTATGTTGTGAGTACAACTTAAAAAAAAACTTTTGAACGCTCAAGTTTAAACTTGTACACACACTTGTGGGCACAACTTTAAAACAATTGGGCTTAAGCTTTAATCTTGTGCCCTTTACTTTTAATCTTGTGCTCACAAGTTTTTAAAAGTTGTGCTCACAAATTTTTTAAAATTGTAAATACAAGTTGAAAGTTGTGCCCACAAGTTTAAAAGTTAGGCGCACAAGGATAAAAGATGTCTTACCTCTTGTAGAAATCTGCGCTGTTGATTGGATAAAGGATGTCACAAAATATACAGTGTTAGTTATTTTATACGGAGTTAGTAATTAACGTCCATGCTGTTATCGGAACTGAAGACATTTGAAATAAATTTTCTCCTTTTACATATTTTTAGACAGTCGGTATGTTATATTCGTCACAGAGGCAGTTACGGACCTAATATAGAATATACATGGTCAGTAAATTTTATATGGGGATTTGCGTTCCGCTCACCCCACATACTGCCGGACCGCGCTCACCTCATATACTGACCATGTATATTCTATTATAGGTCAACAATTGCCTCTGTGTGCACAAGTTTTAAACTCGTGCGTACCAATATTCAACATCATCAATTAACTTGAGTGTATTTGACTTAATATGTTTAAAACTGCAAATNAATATGACCTAAACTAGGCCAATATGGATTTTTCCAAATTGGCCTAGTCCAATACGGGGTTCTTCATAACTCCTCTTGATTTATCGTCTCTTGTTATGAAAACATTAAAATAAGCCATAGTAGTGCGTAAATTGTCGTCTGCTGCTGTGCTGTAACAGGACGCAAGGTTTTTTTAATGAAAAGTATGGAAATACTGTAAATTCTAATATGACGTCCTTTAATCGCCTTGTGTCCAAAACCGTGGTAAAATCCGCATATATTCGTGGGTATTGTCATGACAATCCACGGTACTTTTGATAACATCATATACAGTTTGACGACAGTTTTTGCAGCGTCATAGAACAAAACGTCATACTTTAAGGGGTAAAATGGCTGTTTCACCTATGAATACATAGACGATTTCATCTTTTCTTTACCCTGTTAGTGTGATATTAGAATCGAAATAATTCACGGGAGCGTGAATATATGTTGATTTTACCACGGGTTGGCCCTTTATGCCTATATTGTACCCCTCGCTAACGCTCGGGGTAAAATATTTGCCATAAAGGGCCAACCCGTGGTAAAATCGCCATATATTCACGTTCCCGTGAATTATTTCTGAAGTAAGTCATAAAATTCATGTACAGAAATTAAGTTAATTAATAAAGGTATCAATGTGTAATGTTTTTCATATTGGCATAGTTGTTGATCCTCGGTAAATCATATTGGCCTGAGACGCAATATGGCTTACATTGGATCTATAACAATGCCAAAATGAAAACATTACGCAATAATAATATATTCATCGTCAACTCTAAAGGGGCTCCGTATTACCCGGTCCTGTGCTTTGTTAATTTTGCGTTAGTTACAGAAATACGTTGATCAGCCTTATTTGGGAGGTACATTATCATCCTGTCGGTGATATTACTTCAAATTTGCTTCTTTGCTAGGCCACTATTCTGATGTGAGTTTGTCGAGAACGATGTAAGACAAGACATCTACAATATTTAATTGGAAAGGGTATAAGGAAAAATGCTTAACACAGTGGTTTATACCTTAAAACTGATTTGTATATCGTCGGGATACCTAAATAGTCCAGGATCAAAAATCAACACATCAAACACACCTACTTTATATATGAGACTTACTCCAATTAGGTTAAAAATTATTGGCGTAACCTGGAGTAACCTTTAGGAACACCAGTGGTAAAAGAAATACTCAAACGCCACATTATATAAGTATTAGAACTTTCTTTAAATGTTAAAAAATGGATAACAGGAAACACCTACAATGGCTGAAATTATAATTTGCCATGAACTACTGAGGAAAAACACTCGTTTCTTAGTTTAAAGATTTTGTTTCGTTTCGTCGTGTTTCGTTTCTTGGTTTAAAGATTTCGTTTCGTTTCGCTCGGTTTCGTTTCGTTTCGTTGTGTTTCGTTTCGTTTCGTTTCGTTTTGTTTCGGTTTCGTTTCTCTTTTTAAAGGGACCCTTAAATCTCACAATAAACTTCTGTGTCACGTGACCAATAATGGCCCTGTAATAATGCCCTGTTTTCTGGCTGTAATGGCCCTGCTTTGGGTCTCGTAATAACCGGTTGTGAAAATTTCTCCCTATAATAATAAATAATAAATAGGCATTTTCTATCATAT